>RJWJ010005567.1:0-67339 GCA_004363605.1 Indri indri | reverse complement strand
ATCAATAGAAAAAGTTAGCAGGTTTTAGAGTAGCCAGAAAAGAAGAGAAATAGCTTGAGACAGTTTAACTCTATAGTTGTAGGTCGACCATCTGAGCTCTGCATTTTTCTTGATGTAATTTGCCCTTTTGTAAAAACTTGTGCACAAGAATTAGCTATAACCAGCTGGAGCTCTAGAAAGAAAACTTGGCATGCCTTTGCATGTCTTCATTTATACAAATACTTGCAAGTAGAGGTACCACAAACCAACTGGGGTGCCCAACGGGGCTCATTCTCCTTGTCTTTCCTGATTTTTAAAGGATTTCCCATTTTTCTTTAAATGAAGCAGCTGAACTGTAATATAGGGTTTGGTGTGGTGGATCAGAGTGTGCTGATTATGGGTGGGGCTCCTCAGTGTTTCACCACTGAGTCTGTCCCACCTTCTTACGTGTCTCAGTTTCTCTCTTGGGGGGTCTAGTACCTCCAAGAGGGCTCAAAATGCCGAGTGATCAGCTCTTATATGCGTTTCCTGGATGAGCCTTCTTTTAATTAATTTGTTGGGGGGTTTCCCTATAGGGCCACTCACCTTGGGGAATCACCTCAGGCAACTCCCACTCAGGACCCCGGTCACCCAGGGCTGCCGAGGCTGGGAGGAGTAAGATGCCCCTTCTCTTTGGAGCTGAGGAACTCAGTCTTTCATTTATCTACAAACAAGACAGTTCAGTTTCCTCTTTCAAAAATGCACAGAAAAGCCAATTGAGATTAATTTTAGGACGAAAAGACAGTGGAGAAGACCCTTTAGAATGCACCTCCAAATCTAAGTTAAGATCCCAAACAACGATTCCTAGGAAAAGAACCAGCTCAGAGTAAACCAAGACCATCAACCAAAAATGGGAGGTCCAGAGCTCAGGAGGACTTACCAATTCCACCCAAGAAGAAGCTCAGAGTCAGAGGGCCCAAACAGGCCATGCCGGTACCTGGTGCTGAGTTCGGGCTGCTCCTTCGGCGGTCCTGAGTCTTCTCTGAGCCCCATGTTGGGCGCCAATCTTGTCAACAGAAAAAAGACCAAACTCTGTAAAGTAATTTTAAAGAGATTTATTCTGAGCCAAATTTGAGGACCATGACCCGGAGCCACACCCAAAAGGCCCTGAGCAGTGGACTCGCAGAGGTTGGGTTACAGTTTGGTTTTATACATTTCAGGGAGACAGGGGTTACAGGTGAAGTCATAAATCAATACGTGGGAGGCATACATTGGTTTGGCCCAAAAAGGTGGGCCATCTCGAAGCAGGGGCTTACAGGTTATAGGTGGGTTAAAAGATTCTTTGGCCTGTAATTGGTTTAAGACATGAAGCTTTGTCTAAAGGCTTGGAATGTTTTAACATAAGGAGCTCTTTATCAGAGATAAGTCACTGGACATAGATTTGTTGTGTAAATTGAGGACCTGTAGGTTTGTCTTGCATACCCTTAGGCCTGTTAATGGGTTACAAAGAATGTCACCAAGAAGGGAGGGGGGAATGATAAGGCATGTCTAACCTCCTTCCTCTTGGCAGGCAATTTAGTTTTAGGATATTTCTTTGGCCACGAGGGGGTCCATTTAGTCAGCCGGTGGCAGGAGGGGGTGAGCCTTAAAATTTTATTTTAGTTCACATGAGCTCTCTGTGGCTTGCAACATAATTGCATGGTGTCTTGTGTAAAACCAAACTCAGGATTTAATAATAATCAAAAACAATTTCTTTCAATCAATGTGATAATTGTCACAAAATATCTTAATTCTTGTCAAAACCTAACACCTCCATATTACTTTTTCAAAATAATGTTAGTGTCATGTGCATAAAATTAGGTAATTATATTTATTTACAATCGAATAATAAGAAGGGCCTTGAGACACATATATTTAATTTCAGAGTACATTCACATTATTCCCAGGAGGGATAAGTACACCCAGATAGAAGGAGCATAACATAGTGGTGAAGACAAGTATAGATAGTCTCTATGTACATGTCATATCTAAAATCAAGCACCATCACTTGCTAGTCCTGTGTCTTTGGGTGTATTCTTAACTGTTCATGTCCATCAATATTTTTATCTATCAAACTTGGATAACAATAGGACCTTATTTAAGGCTATTACAAGGATTAAATCAGTTAGTGCATATAAAATGTTTAGAATAGTTTCTGGAGTAAACAACTCAATGAATTATTTTATTATTACTACTAATAATTCTTATTGTTATAATTATTATATCTTGAAGATGAGAGTGATATCAATTTTCCTTCAACCAAATCTCCATTCTCACTTTTAATTGTGGCCTGTAAATTCTTTCCTAATGAGCCCAGCTTATCTTTAGACCAATAGAGCCCATGTGGTGAATACCAGCACTTTTGGAATAGGCAGTGCTAATTCTAAGCATAAGGAAACTGTTGCTCATATCAGCTTGGGTGTGTTTATGAGGGGAATTTCTTAAGAGCAAGTGAAAAAAATCAGAAAAGGGGGCATACGCAAAATAAGGGTTAAAATAAAATAAAAGTAGAACACAGAGAAAAGAAGAAAAGTGCCTGAAACATACCTGTACAATTTCTACTCTGTGTCCCCAACCCTGTTTTGTGCCATAAATACACAAGTAACGATATAATTCAAGTTAGTAATTTCTGTAAATCTATTCAGAGTTCATCTATCGTGCTTGGATTTCTCACAAGATAAGTCATTTTCTTTTTTCAACAAAGTTGGTTGTATATCAGGGAGGGGAAGCTTCCCTTTTCCCCCAAAATCTGCTGAAAGAGCCACTCACAATGAAGCAGATTAGTAAGAGAAAGAGGTTTATTTACCATGCACATGAGGAAAATCACACAGCAATTACCCAATATTCCAGTGGAGTCCAGAAATTTATATACCCTCATTTTAGAGGGGAGGAGGAGAGGAGTAATATAGGAATTCTGTTTCGGGGTGATAAATGGTTGCTAGGGAGGATGAATAGATACTTGGGAGAATGAATGGATGGGGAAAATAGATTGAATTGTAAATAACTCTCTTTGTACATTAAATTAACCTGAGAGACAGGTATTATATTTAAAATTATTTGGGACAGATCTGGTTGTATCATTGATCTTCTTTCCTGCAATGTGTTGAGATAACAGGGAGGAAAAGGGAAGGTGATTATTCCTTCTGCTGGGTCTGGGTTTTTAATGAAGAAAGAGGGAAATCCCCTTCCAATACCTGTTGATCTCTAGGGCCATTAACTTATAATATTCTTTGTACAAAGGAGTCATAGTGATAAGGAAAGCCCCCATCTGTTACTAGGCACATCAGCCACCTGAGACCCCCACCCCTCACGGAAGACCTGCATCAGCATAATACTAACCTATAACCTGACCCATCAACTAATCTATTACCTGGCACATCAGCATGACACTAAATCTATTATCTGACACATCAACTAACCTATTACCTGGTGGGCATTAACCACCTGACATCCTACCCCCCAGACCACCACAACTTAATAAAAGTGGGAAAAATCTGGGTAGAAGGTGCTCAGAATTTGGTGGCCAGGCCCCTCTGAGCCTGCCAAGTGAATAAACTTTGATTCTCCAACTCTCCGTGTGCCACTCGGTTTGTCCTTGGGATAACTTGCTGTAACACTTGCTGGAACAATAGTTTGGGGTGAAATTTCCTGATGGCATTCATAATATACCCCACAACTAAATACAACTTTATTTGTAAGGTTTTTTTCTTAAACAAAACTGTTAAGTTAGCAGAAGGTAATGCAGGAAAATAACTGAGGAAAACAACTGGGAAAGACTTAACAAGAAAGTTCCAAGAGCACAAAAATGTACTGTAAAATTTTGATAACTTTAAATCAAATTTGAGTATTTCTATAGAACTAAGAACATTGTAAACAAAGATAACAGATCAAGTGGAGAAAATGTTTGCAATGTCTTTGACTACCAAGATTTGGGTGGGAATATCCAGAAAACATTTGCAAATCAACAAGAAAAATGTACAATTTTCAATAGAAAACAAAGTAAAAACAACCAATTTGCAGGAGAGAAAAATAGCCAAAGGACTGTCCAACACTTGATTAGATGTTCAAACTGTATGGTAATGAGGGGAGTACAAATTAAAAAAGCACTGAAATACCATTTAAGCCCCCATGTTACATCAGAAAAAAACAGAAAGCTAAAAATTGCTAGGAATATAAGGAAATAAAGAAATATGATCAATTATATAGAGCTGAAAGGACAACAGTTTTAGCCACAGCAAAGAGAAATCTATTGACTTATTTCCTCTGGAAAACAGAATACATATGAACCCATAAGTGCATGTGAGCACATGTTAATTTGGGGAGAAAAAACATACAGTGACTGGATGTATGAAAATTGTGTCTCAGTAAAATTGTACAAGGAAAAAAGCAAAACAGAATGGACATTGTGAAATATCCTACACTCCGTTACTCTTTCAGAAGACCTGAATCTTCTCCTGAAGCAAAAGTGAGAATTCAATGGTAATCATTCTAGAATTAGAGTTTATAATACCCTTCTCTTAATTTTCAGATAGCTTGCTCACAGTAAATTGGTTTGCTCTTAGTTTTCGTACAGATTTCTCCAGTGAACTATATATTTGATTGGCATCTCAGGAATCTAATTTGACTGGGCACCATGGGACAGCCTCCTGAGGCTACGGTCTCCAGAGGAGAAACACATGAATACTAAGCACATATATACTCTGGGGAGTTTGCAGCATTAGCGTGGCTGTTCCAGAGGGACACTGCTACTACTTTGTTTTTAGTCCTGGCCCAGTCCCCTTTTCCCTTATATCTTAAGGGCTCAAAGGGTCCCATCAGCCTTCCAGATCTGAGATGCCTCCTGAGTATTGGAATAGCCTATTATAAAGCAACATAACTATCCACTTGATACAGGTACTTCGCTGCTTCAGTTACAAACACTATCATATTTTATAACCATTCCCATATATGCTCATGGACTGAGATGCCGGAGTTGAAAATAATCATTTAAAGATTTGCAGGGAACAAGGAGCTACTTTTATTACCATCTGAAAATACATAGTAGGTTGTAAAATAGTATTCAAGATAAATTTGGTGGAAGTAAATAGGAAAGGAAGATTTGCAAACCTATAAATGATATTTACATTAATAAGAGACATGGGCATTTGCGTAATGTGATTTAGTAGTGGAGAAGAGGAACGAGACAATTCTAGAAGATAGATAAACACACATACACGTGTGTGTGTATACATATATTCAAGATTTTTTTTTAAGGAAGAATCTTGTAAATCTCTACTAAAGGTTGATCTCTAGTTATACAACTCTTCCTAGAAACAATTTTGAAAATACAAATTCTAAGAAGGCAGCGGAAGTGAACAGAGAGTAGACAATAACTATGAATAGACGGACCACCTCTGAAGGGTCAGGAGCTTCAGTAACAAGATTAAATATCTTTGAAATTCTCAAAAGACTATAGAAGATGTGCAGAAGCATTGGATATCCCCTGAAATTTATTGTGAGTTTACTGGAATTCAGTATGTTCCTTTCAGTCATTTCTGTCTTATGAAGGAGGCTGACATTACAATAAACAAATGCAAAGACTATGATAAGAGCTTTAACATAAATAAGAGGCTTAATGAGTGCTTTGCCTGAAGTATTAGAGTTGAATGGAGGGAGGGGGCAAGGGTAGTGGAAGATTTCTAACTTTAATGGCTGGATGGTTGTTGTTGTCACCAAATAAAATACTGTCAGATGAAAAAGAGTGTAAGAATTCATTGAATTTAGTTTTGGGTATTGCATTGCTATTGTAATACATGAATATCAAATATGTAGTACATTCAAAAAAGGTTGTATAGAAAATACAGTATTCTGTATTCTGATGCAGTCATCTCCTCTGAAGTGGCAGATTTCAGGCAAGGGGCTGTGTTCGTTGACCTAGAAACAAGCAGATTGTCAAAGCCCTGGTTGTCAGAAGGAATAAGGTATTTATCTGGTTCAGAAACAGAAGGAATAATAGTGTCAACAGAAGAGTTAGAGTGGTAGAATTATCTGGGCAGATATTGCAACTGTCCTCGCAGACTATCTACTGAAGATAATATTAAGCATGACCTTATAGAAATAAATAGATGTCTCCAAAGTTTCATTCAAAACCATGCTGAGAGAAGATAGAGAAGACTTCCTAGGAGGCAGTGGTGGCTGTACAAGCAGATCATAATTTGAGGGTGTTCTCTGCAAATTTCTCTGTGTTTTGCTTCTAGGGCCCTGACAGGAAGCTTCTCTTATTTAAGCGGAAGTCACTTCAGTTCTTTTTTCTTGGTATAGATTTGACATGCTGCCATCTTATAAGCAAATTTATTGGAAACTATAAGAGAATGATTTTAAAATATTTATGTTAATTTATCAGAACAAGTATGCTTGTTTGTAAACGCAGGCAATGATTCTTGGCTAATATATCTCTAGGTGGGTTAAGTTGCTTCTTTTATCAGAACTCTCTGCTTAATTATGCCCTGTCATTTTCCGTCAGCCTCTTATGTGTTTGATTCTCCCAGAAACAAATACATGGATGGAACTTGGAAAACCAAGTTTCCAAATGAAAAGCAGTCATTTAAGATTTACAAAGAGACAAAGCTTAATAAATACTTTTAAAAAATTCATTCCTTGAAAGTTCAATATTTGTTGATTTTGTGTTGAATTCTTATCTCTCTTTCGGGTTATAGGCTTCATCTGTTATGTAGTAATTTCCACTACTCTAAGTTTTCATATTCTGGTGAAAGTTTAAGCTCTGAATTTTTCTGAAGTATTTTATGAACCATTGACTTTTTTCAGTTCATTACTAGGAAATACCTCAGATACTCACTTATATTGGCCCAGAGTAGCATATGTTTAATAATATTAATAGAATTTAGATACCGTAACCAGAAATAGGATTTTCCACAAAGGCACTATTTGGACATCTGGACAAGGAAGCATTGCTATTTCACATCAGTGGGGTTCAGAACTAGAAATTAATATACTGGGAACAATTATAAATAAAAATTATGTTATGAAGAATGGAGGGAAAATGCCAAAAATTTGGTATGAGGGAGAAACTGGACTCTGGGAAGAAGGATAGATGGCTGTTGTCAGAATTAAAGGATGTGGTCATAGCAATTACTCTTATGCTGAGATCCAATACACTGAATTTTAGTTGCTTTCTTCTTTACCTTAATTATGCAGATGGATGTGAGAGCCAGAGGCAAGGCTGAGTCTACAGATAGAGCTGTGGCTTTACAAAAAATAGACTGAATTTATTAACAACTAATGTTATTATATGTATTTAATAGCTATTTTAAATTACTTGAAAGCATGAAGAAATAAAATTTTCATTATTTTTATATGGTTGTGTTACTCTGTCCATCTTCAAATCTTCTTAATGACTTAATCTAAAATCAGCATAAATTTACCTATGACTAATGATAAAGCATTTTATTGTCTTTAATTTTGATATGCTTTATACTTGTGGTTTAGCATGTGGGGATCTTATTCTGAATTCTTGATTAAGTTATGCTACCTAAGGAAAACAATATTCTTAAAAAATGATTGCATGTTTAAATACCTCTCTTATTTATTGGTATGTGTTTGTTTCTCCATATTTTATCGTGGTATCTTTGATAAAAGCAAATTATTTTTTTTTCTAGGACTGTTTATATCACAGACACTGGCTTTGGCATAAAGATGAGATTATTTTGTTGCTAACTGCTCCTCTTATAAGAAATAAAAACTATGTAGTGGAATTGAATGAAATAGCAAATCTCAGAAAATGAACTTCAACTTCTCATTTGCAGTTGAGGATGCTGGAGCATGGAATTCTGAAGTGTTTTACCAGATGATTTACAAAGGTGTAAGAGAAGAGTTGGCTCTTCATACAGGCTACTATACATTGTGTCTGGATCCCCCAAGGGCAGGATCATGGAAGAGTCACTTTGTAATACTGCATTTTCTGGCAACTTTGTGCTAAGCATGCAACCTCTCAAGTTTTAACATGGGAGACAATGTAACATATTACCACATCTCGTCTTTCTTCCTGGTTGGTATTCCTGGTTTACAAGATTTTCACTACTGGATTGGCATCCCTGTCTGCCTCTTGTTTGCCCTAACCTTGCTGGGGAACAGTGTAATCATTGTTACTATCAAGCTAGAGCCAAGCCTTCACCAGCCTATGTACTTCTTCCTTTGCATGCTGGCAATGAATGACATGGCTCTTATCTCTTCCACAGCACCCAAGATGCTTGGCATCTTCTGGTCTGATGCACATTGGATTGACTTTAATGTCTGCCTAGCACAATTGTTTTTCATCCACACATTTTGCATTATTGAGTCGGCCCTCCTAGTTGCCATGGCTTTTGACCGCTATGTAGCTATCTGCATCCCACTGCATTATACAACCATCCTGACAACACCAATGGTCATTAAAATGTTTTTAGTTGGTGCAATGCGAGCTATCCTTATGGTTTTGCCCACTCCTCTTCTCATTAAGAGGCTGCCATATTACACTAAATATGTCATCAATCATGCCTATTGTGAGCACATGGCTGTGGTGAAGTTGGCCAGTGCCAACACCCTCATTAACAGAGCATATGGAATCTCTGTGGCCCTTTCAGTGATGATATTGGACCTCGGACTCATAGCCACATCCTACGTCAAAATCCTCCAGGCTGTCTTCCAGCTCTCTTCCCAGAATGCCCGCTCTAAAGCACTGGGCACCTGTGCTGCCCACGTCTGCACTATCCTTGTCTCCTACACCCCTGCATTGTTTAGCTTCCTAACTCACCGCATTGGCAAGAAGGTACTTCCAAGTGTCCACATAATTTTTGCAAGTTTGTACCTTCTAGTGCCCCCCACGGTCAATCCCTTAGTGTATGGTGTCAAGACCAAGCAGATTCGTGACCGAGTGGTGAGTCTTTTTTTCTCAAATAAGAAAATTTCTGAAGAATAAAACATTTAAATTCAAATTCATTTTGGCAGAATCTGGCTCATGTATTCATGATGTGTTGACAATGTCACCCCTTGTTCCAAAAATGTTATTTCTCAATTTAACTATGCTTTGTAGGAGGGATTTTTGATGTTGTGCATTTTTTCTCTATTTCTTTTAATTTTTTTATGTTTTTTCTTTCATTCTTTTAGAAATAATGGAATGCCTTTTGTGGGATATTTTTAATAAATATTAGTAATGATTATTATTATTATTTTCTGTTCCATGTTATCAAGAATATTTTGTTATATTCAAAAATGTAAAATGAGTAGGCCAATTACTGTAAAAATTTAAAACTTCTCAATATATTGGACTTTGCAATTTATAATATATATTTTCCCTAATTTGAACTCTGCACATCCTGATGGAAAGGTCTGGATTAAAAATCATTATTTTTCAATCTGTTTTTTACAGATTATAGTGGCAATAATAATGGCATAAACTGAAATGATGATCTCTGTGTGTTTGGCTGTTTATTAAGCCCTTTATAGGTATTCACTTCTTTAGTCCACAAAATTATGTACTATGAGGTTCTGTTATTATCATTCACATTGTACAAATTAGGAAATTGAGGCACAGAGAAGATATGTAAGTTGCATAAGGTAACTCACCTAAAAAGTGGCAATGCAGAATTTGAACCCAAGGAATCTGGGTTCAAAATGCATGATGTTAACCTCTACTCTCTATTATTTCCCATACAGAAGTCTAGCTTTTAATTTATTTTATGAACAAGGAAACTCATTCCTCTTGATAATTTTATAGTTTATTCCTCTATGTCTGCTCTTCTTATTCTAGATAGTGGGGTATATTTCTGAAGTTCCCCTCACTCCCTGTACCTGATAAATTCTATTGCAATATTTTGACAGAACCCTAAACGAGGATTACTGCTCCTATTTTACTAATGTCCGATCACTGCAGTGTGGTAACATTAAGACTATGCTTTCAAAACCTGAATAAAACTTGAAGAATCTCAAAATTCTATTTATCCACATTTAGTTTCCTTTTCTTTCCGTAAATAATAATTTTTGGTCATATTTATTAAGTGCTAAAATATAAAACAATTTACTTCTTAATTAAGAAGCTTAATTTTATTTTACATGGAGCATAGAAATTGTCTTTGAGCATATCCATAAATGCTCTGTTTAAAACATGCTTTAACTTTTAAATCATTTTCATGGGGTGAGGGGTCTTCGAGTTGGAAATTATTGACTTTTGTTTAATGTTGTCATATATTTTCAAATATTTATTTATTTATTTTATGGTTTCTTTTTTTCAGCATATTAGGGGGGTACAAATGTTTAGGTTACCTATATTGCCTTTGCCCCACCTGAGTAAGAGCTTCAAGCATGTCCATCCCCCAAACGGTGTGCACTGCACCCATTAGGTGTGAATATATCCATCCCCTCCTCCTCCTTCCCACCTGCCAGACGCCCGATGAATGCTATTAATATATGTGCACATAAGTGTTGATCGGTTGATACCAGTTTGATGGTGAATATATGTGGCGCTTGTTTACCCATTCTTGTGATACTTCACTTAGTAGAATGGGCCCAGCTCTACCCAGGATTGGACATTTTTGTGTCTTGAAATGAATTAATTTGTTAAAACTGGCTTTTCATATTTGTTTCCTACAGTCTTATTCTTATTTTTGATTCACTGAATATGTTTTATTAACTTTTGTATGTAATTATATAGCAAATAGTTGTGCTCTTTCTTTTTGTACAGTAATCATGTACTTTGTCCATTTATTCAATGAAGATATATCGAGTGGCTATATCAGATATTTAGGAGCTAGGATTCTGAGAAGAGAAAAGTCAATTTGAAATTCCGCTTTCATCACAAATAGTTGAATAAATTTTATTTTTAACTTTGTATATCATCACTTTTATCATCTGTTAAATGAAGAAAATTATGTATATACATCATAAGGTCAAGGTAAGGATCAAATGAGGCAAGGAATGGAACACAATTATCATAATAGTCAATGATACCTTATTCCTTATATACACCAGTGTCAGTGGTATGATAGGCATTAGAAGTATTATGATCAATTAGCAAAGGTATTTTTCCAGATGCCTAAATGTAGCTCCAAACTAGATAGCTTTATTACAAAGTCTTACTCCTTTAATACATCCAAAATCGGACATTTTGCACTAATTGTCTCAACCAGACTACCCTACTATACCTCTAATCTTAATGAATAATACTCTAAGTCACTGAAATTAGTAATCTGTCATAAATTTGTCCATGTCATAAACTATTTATGAGTCAAATATATGCTACAGTGATATGATAAACTAAGTAGTAAAAGAATAAATAAATTAAAATAATCAACAAACAAACAGTATATATACCAGTTATTGTAAAGAAAAATACATTCAATGTAATGCAGCTTAAAAATTGTACAGGTGATTATGGAACACCAAAAATAACACTGAGCCAGAGAAAAAAATTCCAATGGCCTGTTGGAGAAGATGCCAAGGAAAGGCTGACCTGAGTCTTGAAGAAGGATGATAATTTTACCAGTAAGAAAACAAGGCAAATGTGTGTGAGCAGAGGTAACATCACAATGAACATTAATAGAAATAGTAAGAAAAGTGAAAACACATCCAGAAGACAGCGATGTCATAAAAGCAAAGGAGAAGAAAGTTTCAAAGAAAGTAATACAATTAGAAAAGCAGCAGAGACATCCAATTAGAAAAGGTCTGACTTGTGTCATTATGAAGGTCATTGCTCACCTTAGGAAATAAAGAACAGTGCAATGATAATGGTGAATATCCCATACAATCTGGTATAAGATGGATGATCTGGCTCAAGATAATAAATCTAGCCTTAAACCTGAATTTATTAATTAAATGACAACACTATATTTTGTACTTATAGGGCCTAATACTACATTTAATCAATCACACATGAATATGTCAGGCCCATGTGACAAGTTATAGCACATAGTCCAAACACAGGTTGCTGCCTCTTTGGAGAAGTGCTATATCCATTAATTTATGTGTTGTCCATGAACACTTTTGCCCTATAATGGTAAAGCTGAATATTTATGACAGGTACTGCATGGCCAACAAAGCTTAAACTATTTATTGTCAATCCATTTACATAAAAAGTTTGCTGATCTATAATTTAGAGCAACAAATGGATGTATTATAAGATCTAAGTCACTTGTATCGCTGTATAGTTGTCTTCCTTAGCCTATCTTTTATTTTCACATGCTCTATAAAAATATTTTATAAGAACCATACTTTAAAATTGAGAAAAACGTTTACAGCTAAACTTTTGTTAAGATAAAGGTCTACTGTATCATCTAGTATTTTCTACATATACACATTTGTGAAATTTATTTTGTAGTTTAGTTCCAGGAATACATAACAATTTCAATAACCATACGAACATATGTAAGTTAGAAAGAAATGGTCTCCCTTAAGGAATTAATAGTTTTTCCTTTTAACTAACAACTATCGTTATGTCAATTTACCTTAAAATTCATTCATTTAATCAGATCTTACCTCAAATAATGTAGATATGTAAAGTGCTAATAGGAAAGTATTTATTATTTCATTCAGTCCTCAGAAATTTCATGATTATGGTTCAAATATATACATATTTATCTATGTTTATCCAAATATCTACCTACCTATTTATCCATGTCCATACCTGTCTCTAGATATAGACGTATGTAGTAAACTATCTAAACATTTAGTGGGAAATTTTGGTTTAAAATGCAGGTAAGAATTTCTATTTTAGTTCCAATTTATAAAGTTTATAAATCATCACTCCTCTCCTTACAGCAAGTAAATTTCTTTTTTAATTTCAAAATATTATGAGGGTACAAACGTTTTCGTTACATGGATTGCTTTCACAATGCTTAAGTCAGGGTTATTAGTGTGCCTATCACCAAGAAAGTGTTCATTGTACCTATTAGGTTGGTTTTCCCTCTCCTCTTTTACCCCTCCCCGCTTCGTGATTTGCAATGACTTTTACTTCTCTCTGCTTCCATGTCTGCCTATCGATTAATTCCAAATTATTAGAGTACATGTGGTCTTTGTTTTTCCATTCTTGTGACATTTTACTTAGGATAATGGTCTCCAGGTACATCCAAATTTCCCCAGAAGACATTAATTTCTTTCTTTTTAGGGCTGAGTAGTAGTACATGGGGGAATATACATGTGTGTGTATATATGTGTATATATATATATATATATATATATATACACACATATATATATATATATACACATATCCCACATTTTGTTAATCCACTCATGAATTGATGAGCACTTAGGTTGGTTCCACATCTGTACAATTATAAATTGTGCTGCAATAACATTTGGCTGCAGGTGTCTTTTTAAAAAAAAATGACTTCTTTCCTTTGGGTATATACCAAATAGTGGGATTGCTGGATCGAATGGTAGGTCTGTGTCTAGTTCTTTGAGGAATCTCCATACTGATTTCCATAGAGGTTGTATTAATTTGCAGTCCCACCATCAGCATATAAGCAGTCCTTTCTCTCTGCACCCATACAGGCACCATTGTTTTTTGACTTTTTAGTAATAGGTGTTCTACAGGGGTAAGGTGATATCTCATTGTAGTTTTAATTTGCATTTCCCTGATGATTAGTGATGTTGAGCATTTTTTCATATGTTTCTTGGTCATTTGTCTGTCTTCTTTTGAGAAGATTCTCTTCATGTCTTTTGCCCACTTTTTAATAGGGTTGTTTGGTTTTTTTTCTTGCTAATTTGTTTAAGTTCTGTGTAGGTTCTGGATATTAGCCCTTTATCAGATGCATAGTTTGTGAATATTTTCTCCCATTCTATAGGTTGTCTATTTTCTCTGTTAATTACTTTTTGCTGTGCAGAAGCTTTTTAATTTAATCAAGTCACATGTATTTATTTATTTTTTGGTGCTATAATTGCTGTTAAATGTAAGGCATGAAACCATAAAAATTCTAGAGGAAAATGTGGGAAAAACTCTTCTAGACATTGGCTTAGGCAAAGAATTTATGGCTAAGAAAAAAACTCTAAAAACAAACAAAAAAAAAAACCCAAACCATTTAGTTTCTTAACTCATAGTGAAATGAGGTTATAGGAAAAATTGCTACCCCCAAAATCTGGAGAGTCAGGCCAACACAGAAAATCACAGTAAATGCCAGTTTACCTGAAAAAGATACCACCGGAAGCTCATACTATCCTGCTCTGTAAGAATGTTAGAAGAACTCCTCAGGGAGAAGGAAAAACATATAGGTCAGAGACTTGAATCTAAGAAAAGAAAAAGAAAAATCTTTGGGGAAAAAAAATGAAGGTAATATAAAAGATTTGATATTATTTATTATTAGTTGATTTAATAGATGACTCATTGTACAAAGCTATAGTAGTAACAAGGTACTAGATAATTAAAGGATATGGATAAAGGAAATAAATAACAGCAATATTATCAGAAATGGGAGGGAAGAATTGGGAGAACTCCATCATAAAGTACCTGCACTGTATATGAACAGTGCAATGTTATTTGAAAGTGGGCTTAGATTAATTCAAATGTGTACTGAAAACTCTACAGCAACTACTGAACACTTTAAAGGAGTACAATGATATTCTAAGAAAGGAGAGAAAATGGAATCATGTCATAATCTCATTAAGTCCAGAGAAGACAGGAAAAAAAGGGGAAAGAAAAATTAAAGAATGAAAAAAATCAATGCAATGAATAGAAAACAGTTACATATATTAATTCAACAATATCAATAAACCTTTCAACTGTGAATTGTCTAAATACACGAATTAAAAGGCAAAGATTTTCATAATAAATTAAAAATAAATCCAGGGTACATCTGCATATTGTGTACAAGAAACCGACTTTAAATATAAAAACAAACAAATGTTGAAAGTAAAGGTATAAAAAATGCATGAGATGCTAACTAACCAAAAGAAAATTGGAGCATCTACATTAATTTTAGACAAAGCAGACTTTAGATCATATAAAATTATCAGAAAAAAGTAGTCATATCATAACTGAAAAAAGTAAAATCTCCAGAAAGACATAACAATCATTAATGTGTGTCAACTTAACAACAGAAAATCAAAATATGTGGGCAAAAGTGACAAAACTGTAAAGAGATATAGAAAATTCCACTATTGTAACTGGAAACTTGAACTCCTCTCTTTCAGTGATTGATCAAGGAGGCAGAGTATCAGTAAAAAGGTAAACTAAAGGTAAGCTAACTTAGACCAATCTACTTGATCTAATCATATTTATTAAATACTTTATTTAATGACATCACAATGACCATTCTTCTCAAGCTCATATGAAATATTCACAAAGATAGACTACATTCTGGACCATAAAACACACCTTAACAAATGTAAAAGAATAAAAAATAATCCAAAGTATTTCGCATACCACAATTAAACTAGAAATTATTAGCAGAAACATACCTAATTAATTCCCAAATATTTGGAGATTAAACAACATACTTCTAAATAATACATAGATAAAAGAAAAACTCACGAGAAATATTTTTTAAACACTGTATTTCGAGCTAACTAAAAATCAAAACAAAACTGTATGAAAATGTGTGGAATGCAGTGAGAACAGTGTTATAGGAAATTGTATAGCATTAAATGCATAATTAATATTATAAGAGAAAAGATATCTATAATCAGTAATTTAAGCTTTCACTTTAGGAAACTTGAAGGAAAAAACTTAAACATAAATAAAAAAGATGAAAAGAAACAATAAAAATTCAAAGAGATATCAAATAAATTAAATAAAGGAAAAATTCAGAAATCTATAAACCAAATTATTATCTCTATAAAGATTAATAAAACTAATAAAACTATAGACAGGCAAACAAGAAAATGATAGTAAAAATAAATTGCTAATACTAGAAATGAAATAGGGGGTTATCAAGACTTATCACCTGGATATTTAAAGGAAAATAAAAGTACTCTAAACAATCCTATGCTCACAAATTTGATATCAGATTATATGGATCAATTCCTTAGAAGACACAAACTGCCAAAACTTAGGAAGAAACAGAAATATGAACTGGTCTATATCTATTAAAAATGAATCAGTAAATAATAACCTTTCAAATCAGAAAACAACAGTACTAGATCCTTTCACTGGTGAGTTCTAGAAAACATTTAAATAAATGATACTCATTCTCTCCAACTCTTCTAGAAAAATAGAAGCAGAGAGAACACTCCCTGATTCATTCTATGAGGCTGGCATTATTCTAATATCAAAGCAGATTAAAATCATTAACAGAAAGGAAAACTTAGACCAATACCTCTCACGAATGTAGATGTATGAAGCCCAAACAAGTGTTAACAAATAAAACCCAGTAATTAATAAAAATATTATTATAATAAATAAAAGGGGGATTTATTCCAAGTGTTTAGGACTGGTTTAATATTTGAAAATCAATTGATGTCATCCACCATGTCAATAGACTAAAAAAGAAAAGCCATATGATCATATCAATTAATGAAATAAAAGCATTTGACAAAATCTAATACCCATTTATGAAACAAACAAACAAACAAAAAGCCCTTCAACTTGATAAAGAAAAGCTATCAAAGAGCTCTACATCTAACATCATACTTAGTGGTGAAAAACTGAATGCTTTCACCCTAACATCTGGAAGAAGGCACATTTTCTCCTTCTTACAATTCCTTTTCAACAGCATAATGAAATTCCTAGCTAGTGCAATAACCAAAGTAAAGGAAGTAAAAGGTTTGCAGATATGGGAGGAAGAAATAAAACTGTCTTTGTATATATTTGAATAATGAAGTATATAATATGATAGTGAGGTGGTGAATACATGACATTATGCATTTGTAAAAAAGAAAATAAAGGAACTTTACAGCACAAAAATACTTTTAGTATATATAAATTAAAAATAATCAGAAAGTTGAGAAATTCTCAGAAGTGCAGACTGTAAGAAAATAATCTAACTGTATGATGGATGTCTAAAACAATTTCACTGAAGGGGATGGTGGGAAAAGGTACCAACCTAAGTAACTTGGGAAACGAGTGGAATTTAGGAATAAAGGCAAAAAGAACTGCCCATAAACGCTGTACTGTAGTTGATAAAGTTATTTCCCACAGGAGCAAAGATCAGCAATTCTCATACTGCTTTACGTCTGAACTGGAAATTACCGATGAAGTAAATGGGTGACAGAAGGTTGAAGCCAAGTTTTTTACTATTGGAGGGAGAATTTACTGATAAGCAAGGGAAAGGCGCTAGAAAGATCCATACCAGAATTAAATTAATTGAAGTTGCAGACATTAATAAAAACTGAAGATTATCTTAATTTAGATACAAATAGTTACATATAGAAATATGTATACTTACGTGTATATACCTGGGTTAGCATGCACACATAAAATTGCATGCTCTGTCAGCCAAGAGAGCCAGAAGAAAGACATTTAAGCAGCAATAAGCACACTTAGGGCGCCCACACTACTTTCTGATACTATTAGCCAACAAAAGGAACAAAACTTGGAGAAATGGCTCATTGTAGAACCAAGACAGGAAATATTCAAGATGAAACTGGACCATTTTATAGTGTCATCAGTTAAGAAGTGCTAAAATACACACACACACACACGCACACACACACACACACACACACACACATACCCACACCGTACAAAGAGGAACAGAAGCCAAAAGAAAGAGCTACCAATGACCAAACCAAAAGAACTTAAGCATTAAAATAAATAAAAGGACACTGGATAATAATCTGAAGTATAATGTAGATATCCATAAATCCACAATGATGTAAATAAATGATTGAATATACTAATCAGAGGGGGATAATAAAAATCTTCCATGTAGAAAAATTTGAAATGATTTATTCAATCATGTAGTTAACCTGTCTTTAAGGAAGAGAAACATAAATCTGTACTCCTTCAGTGTGAACTGCATATAGTGACTTTAAAGATTACCCTATAGAAATAGGAATTTAAAAAAAAGAAAAGAACATCACAGTAAAGAAATATGAAAACACTCCCTCAATCAAGTAATCAAGGTCAACATATGCAGTGATAAATTATGCTGACAGTAGGTACCCTTGATATAATGTGATCAAAATGGCACTTTAACTCTGATCTTCTTTCCCTAAACACATAATCAAACTCTAATTCTATGAATGGCGTCAAATCCATTCCAGTACAGGGGCATCATACAAAATACCTGAATAATACTCTTCAATAGTGTCAAGGTCATTAGAATAAAGGAAAGTCTCAGACATTTTCATAGCCAGGAGGAGTCTAAGGAGATAGGACAACTAAATGTACTGTTGCATCCTGGATGAAACCTTGAGGGCAAAAAGGAAATTAGGAAAAAAACTGAGAAAATATTCTTAAAAACTATGGACTTTGTTAATTATAATATATAAATATCAATTTATCAATTGTATCAATATGCACACTAATGTAGAATGCTAATAAAATTTAAAAAATAGGTATAGTGTGTATGGGAACTCTTTGTACTATGAATGGATTCTAATTTTTGTAAATCCAAATCTGTTCTAAAAATAAAGAGTATAAAAATGCATTCCAACCATAATAAAACACATGAAACATCTTAATGCTCAGATCATCATAGGACAAAAACAACATAAGATGTGAATGGTGATGATAATAATAATGACAACAGTGATCCAAATCCGGAAAGAAAAGAAGAATTGGTTCATTATCATTGGAATTATCAGGTTTAAGACTAAATTTATTCGGCGTTAAAGGACTTCATGCACTTAATATTTTTAATTAGATGATAACACTTAAATTTAGGTGTGTGTTTAAGAAACTTTTTTACACTGAATGACTGAAGAAAGATCTTCAGTAATTGAAAAACAACCTTAGTGATTTCTGTTTTCTTTGACGTCTACTGACCGATAAATTCTGTATCCAAAACAACTGAAACTGTTTAACTAAAAATAATAGCCTTACTATCTTAAATGCAAACCTACAAGTTTATAAATCAGCACATTTGTATGGTGATTAGTATACTTTAGTGTGACCATAAAAATAGCACAAATGACTTAGTACAAATGATGTCAGTTGGTATTTTTTGGAACTCACCGATGAGCACATATGTGCACACAGGGAAGTAAAACACAGTGGAGATCAACCAGAGGGGAGGAGAGAGGATGGGAAGGGCAAAAACCTACCTAATGGGTACAATGTACACTATTTGGGTGATGGACACACCTTTAGGTGGGACTCAAGAATTACAAAGGGGATCCATGTAACCTAAAATATTTCTACCCCTTAATATTTTGAAGTGAAGAAAAACCAGAGGCTAAAATCTTAACATTTAATTTTGTTTATAAAACAAGTCCCTCTGCCTCATGGTTCCTCTTAGGATGAGTAAAAATTAAAATAAAATAAAATAAAATAAAATAAAATAAAATAATAAAAAAATCTAATTCTTGGAACTGATAAAACTATAAACAAATCTTTATAATTTTTGTCTGTATGTCATCATTGATTACATTTGATTAGCTTTGTGTCCTTCCATTAATTCAGTAACCCAAACAAGGGAAATTGTTTAGCAGTCAAAGTCTTATTGTCTTGAATGCAAAACTAGAACTTTATATTTTAGCACTCAGTGAATCTGAAAAAGTACAGATTTTGATCAAGAACAAGGTTGTTTCAGAGTGTTTTTTTTTAAATTTAAATAAGATAAGTAAGAGATCAAGAAGGATCCTTATGGTAGAATATCTTGGAAACTTCATCTCAAATTTGTTTAGTCTTTACTCCATAGACTATAGGATTGAGCAAAGGTGGGACAAGTAGATGAAGGTTTGACAGAAGAATATGAATGTAGGAAGGAATGTGGGACCCAAATCTATGTGTAAAGAAAGAGAAGAAAGCCAGGAGATAAAACTCAAGGAAGACCAAAATGTGGGCAATGAAGGTGTTAAAAGCCTTGAGCCTAGCTTCCTTCTGAGGAAAATTGAAGACAGTTATAAATATTCGAATGCAGGAGAGAGTGATGAAGATTATATCAAGTCCAAGTATACTGAAAGCCACAAACAAACCATAGATCTTGTTGATTCAAGCATCTTCTGCTGCCAACTTCACGATGGCCATATGCTCACAGTACGAATGGGAGACCACAGTGGTCCGGTAGAATTTCAGCCAGCATTTGATGAGGATGAGACATGGAGCTACCAGGAGGGCTGCTCTGAGTGTCACCCCAACCCCAATCTGAGTGAGAAGTTGGTGGGTAAAAATGGTTGCATGTCTCAGAGGATCACAGATTGCCACATAGCGGTCCAGGGCCATGGCCAGCAAAATACCTGACTCAATACACTGGAATGTGTGGATGAGCCACATCTGCAAGAGACAAGCATCAAAGTATATCTTTGACAGATGAATCCAGAATATTCCTAGCATTTTGGGTAGGATGCAGGTACTGAGAACAATGTCTGTTGCTCCAAGCATTGCCAGGAAGATGTACATGGGCTCATGGAGGCTGCGCTCAGTTTTGATGACGACCAGGAGCAGGGAATTCCCAAACAGAGCAATGATGTACATGGTACAGAAAGGAATCCCAATCCAGAATTGCACAGTTTCTAAGCCAGGGATCCCAATCAGTGTCAGCACTGAGGGCCTGAAGACTGTGCCATTTTGCTTGAGCATGTTGACTTAGGGTTCCTTGGCTGGTAGCTTCTGATTCTGGCTGGTAATATTTTGGGGGTGTCTCTGTTCTGTTTTCTGTTCTCACCTAGGTTTGTACAATCAGAGATTGAATGTGGTTTTACATGGGACTTTTCAGACATACCCAGTTACTGTTGAGTTAACTAACAAGGTCCAGGAATGGCTACATAGACTTCTTGTGTGATTTATCTCAGATTTCAGTTCTCTTTTCTTCTTTTCTTCTCTCTCTCTCTCTCTCTCTCTCTCTCTCTCTCTCTCTCTCTCTCTCTCTCTCTCTCTCTCTTTCTCTCTTTCTCTCTCACTGTCTGCCTCCTTATGTCTGTGTTTGTATCTGGGTCTATGTCTCTCTGTCACATACACACACAAATATACACTAACAGACATACAAACACTGCTGCTGGAGAGAAGATACATTTCTAATATTATGAGGACATGCGGTTTGTGTATAATCAGTTAAAAACTATCCTGAACAGCAGCACCAGCTTGATTTTTTTTTTTTTTGAGACAGAGTCTCACATTGTTATCCCTGCTAGAGTACTGTGACATCATCATAGCTCACTTTGACCTCAAATTCCTGAGCTAAAATGATCCTCCTGTCTCAGCCTCCTGAGTAGCTGGGACTAAAGGTCATGCCACCATGCCTGACTAATTCTTATATTTTTTGTAGAGACAGAATCTGTTACTCAGGCTTGTCTCAAACTTCTGACCTCAAGTAATCCTCCCACCTTGGACTCCCAAAATGCTAGGATTATAGGCCTGGCCACCACGCGTGGCCACCACCAGCTTGACTTTATCTGATAATAGGTTAGAAGTGCTTAATGGATATATATTACTTATTTCTTCTCATTTATTTAGTCAGTCAACCCATCAGGGAGAAGAAAATAAAAGGGATTATCACTATTTCAGGAACTAAACTAAACATTGGGTAAATAAGAAATTATAGAGTAGCATCCTTACTCTCAAGGAGACAATGCCATATTACAAGTGTCATTTTAAAAAATATATATATGAAGCATACGGATGTGATATAGTATGTTTTTTAAACCATCTTTATCCAAAGATGGATGTTAAGGACATTTCTATGGAAACATTGATGAAAATAAAGATCTTAGACCTAAGCAATGAAAACGACGCATGAAGCAAACCTTTTTATGAGAATTCAGAATTGCAAATTTTGTGCTGGGAAAAATTTGATTTGTTAAAATAATGGCCAAAGGGTAAAAGTTGTTACGCAGTTTATTTTTATAGGAAAATTTTCTTTATCAAATTCTGATCAATAAACATCTTTAGTAGAACTAAAAGTAGAACTACCATTTGATCCAGCAGTACCACTAAGGGGCATCTACTCTAAGAAAAAACAGACATTGTATAAAAAAGACATCTGCTCTGGAATGTTTATACTAGCATAATTCACAATTGCAAAGATGTCAAAACAACTCAAGTGCTCATCAATACATGAGTGGATTAATAAAATGTGGTATATGTATACCATGGAGTACTATTCAGCTTTAAGAAACAATGGTGAACTAAGACCTCTTGTATTATCCTGGATGGAGCTGAAGCCCATTCTCCTAAGTGAAGACTCACAAGAATGGAAAAACAAGCACCACACATATTCACCATCAAATTGATACTAATTCGTCAACACTTATGTGCACATATGAAAGTAACATTCGCCAGGTGTCTGGCAGGTAGCAGGGGAAAGGAGGAAATGGGTATAATCATACCTAATGGATGAGGTGCACAATGTCTGGGGGTTAGGCACACATGTAGCTCTGACTCTGGTGGTGCAAAGGCACTGTATGTAATTTAAACATTTGTACCCCCATAATACTCTGAAATAAAAACAAGAATAAAAAAAATAAAATGTGTACAGAAAAAAAACTGCACTTAATCAACATTATGTTATAAAATACATCTGAAATTATCAACATGAGCAATAAAAATACTTAAATACATTACACTATTAAATAGATAATTATATTTGTACAGTGGAATTCAATTTAGGATATACTTTTTTTAAATTAAAAAATAACCAGTTTTATTTTTTCTTATTGGTATGATTCATAACAAAAAGTCTAATTATTTTTAATTTCAATAGAGTAGGATAAACTGTTTATCATTTAACTGAACTTGGGAGAGAATGAAAAATAAAGTTTTCTTGGTGAGGTAATACCTAAATGGATTAAAACAATGAAGTAAATTTAAATCGTTTACATTTTTTTCCTTAATAAATGTGTGGTAGTTTGGAATACTAGAAAATATTTTTAAATGCTACAACATGTTTTTTTTATACTTCCCTATGCTGACTTCCTGCTTCTTTAAAATTTTTTCCTGGCCCCATATTCAATATTCAACTCTCAGCCCAAACATCATCTCCATGGGATAACTGTGACTGTCCTTACATAGAAGTTGATATATCTCCTTTTGCTTCAATCTCAATGAAAGATGGGCCAGTTAGTAATTAGAACCCACTGGAAGCTAATGAAGCAATTAGAGTTTAATTCTCCCTGAGTGTGTTACATATCAATATTATACAAATTTTAATGCAAATGCTAATCCACTTGTCCTGTTCCCAGGTCTATATTTGCAAGAGGAATGGGGGACTAGAACTGGGAAAAGCAAAGAACAAATCTTGAAGCAATACTATGAGTCTTAGCATCTTGCTGTTTAAGTATCATCTTTTTTTATAATATTACTGCTTTGTTGACCAGAGCAAGGATACATACCTACCTTATTTGAAGATTTGAAGAATTTTACTATTGATGAGGGAAGAAAAGAAAGGGAATATATCCCCTAGATCAAGAGAAAATCAATACTGCTTTTTAACACTCCTCATGCCCCATGTCAAATTCCATGTAAAATATTAATCTCCTTTTCAGGATGCCTATGTAGAGCTGACACTTAATTAGAGCTAACCCCTTATGTACAATTACATGTTCAATTCCCCATACTCCCTTTGAGTCTTATCTAACTATAAGCTAATATGGTATTCCCTACAGATAAATCTATTTCCAGAGACAAACAGAGAACACAAACAGTATAAGCACTTGGGCAAGGGATATGATATAATTCTTTATAGGTAAGAACAAGGGATGAATTCATCTTTTCTGCAGGCCAAAAATTTTAACCAATCACCCATGATTATTATTATTATTATTTTTTGTATGAGAACTGTATATGAAGGATTACAAGAGTTCATGATATTCCTTCCCTGAATCTCAGTGACTCTAATTCTCCCCATAATGTTTTAGGAGAGGAAATCTCAGTGTTGGGCTGCCCTTAACATTTGAGTTGATAAAAGAAAGGTAAACAAATAACAGCAAAAACCATAGAATATTTATTCTGGCTCTGAATGACTCCTAAGATTGAATGTATCAATGCTGGGAAGAGATCAGTTCCAATTCTTAGGTATCATTTCCGGCTTAGCTTTAAAGAACTTACAAGGCTACAACAGGAAAAAGCAACTGAAAAGGGGCTTGGTGAATTATCTCAATGATGTAAAGAAACCAAGCACTGGGAAGATCAAAATATGTATATTTTGTAAAAAAGAATACTCCAAAAGAGACATCTGCATGTCACAAGAACTTTGGGGATGTGCAGAGAGTCCATATCTAAGTATTCAGCATAGTACTGGTTGGTATTTGCATGTGATGTGATAAAACTGCTTGAGGGTGAAGAGAATATCACCCTAGAGTTGTATAAATAACTGTGACTAATACTTACACAGAAGCATGAATAGAGCTTATTCCTGTATGTCAGGAATACAACTCAAAGAACATTTGGTAGAATAATCAGAGGAGTATTGCCTGGGGAAAATTAGCATTAGATTAAACAGTACCGAGTCCAATCTAAGAAACCTTGAATTTAAGACCAGAAATGATCAATCTATTTCCATTTAACAGAACTTCTTGTTAAGAAAATCTCAAAAATGTGTATAAGGGAGTACAATTATCTAGCAGCTACAAAAGCAAATTTCAAAATATCTAGCAACCAATTAAAAGATCAGCATGCAAGCAAAGAAGCAGTAAATATGTCACTTACGACGACAATAATCCCTCAATTGAGCTCAATACAGAATTAGCACTAATTTTAGAAATAATGAAACTTAAAATATTAAAATAGTAATGATAATGGTATTTCATATAATAAAATATTTCAGTAGAGGCCAGGAAGATATAATAAAAACCTAGTTTGCACTTCTAGAAACGAAAGCTAAAATGTCTTAGATGAAATATTATCTAAGATTAAAAATGGATTAGATACGGAAGATCAGGGAAATTGAAGATGTAACAACAGATATGAACCAAATTGAAATACAGATAAAAAATGATAAAATGAGCAAATTAAACACATGTTAACAATATGCAGAAGAAAGGTAATAAAAATTTTACAACAGTGGACATAAACAGAACATTGAAAATAGAAAAAAGCAATCAATGATAAAAAAAAGACAATTATTTTGAGAATATCAATAAAGTTTATGTACATTCTGCAACATTGATTATGAAAAAGGTAAACATATACACACTTTCAATATCAAGAATTAGAGAAGTAATATCACTGCAGATCCCACTCATACTAAAAGGATAATAATGAAGTACAGTGAGCAATCCTTTGCCAATAAGTTAAAAAACTTAAAAGAAATACAGAAATTCATTAAAGACACAAACTGCTTTTGAATTCAAGAAGAAATAGATAAACTGAGAAGAACTAATATATTAAAGCCCTTAAATTTTCAGTTACAAATCTTCAAGCAAAGATCATTCCAGGTGCAGATGCCTTCACTTGTGATTCTGACCAAAAATTTAAGGAGAAAGTAATATTCTGCATAAGTCTTCCAGATAATTGATGTGGATGGGAAACTTTCCAACTGTGAGGGCAGCTTCAAAGTTAGAGAAATGCATTAAAATAAAACTACAGATAAATATAACTCAAAAACATAGCTGCAGAAATATAAAATAAAAAGCTCAGCAAATACAATCCAAGTATTTTAATATTCACATATCCATCACTGTAACACACCACACAGAGTGATTAAAAAAAATAACTTTGAAGCTGCAGGAAAAAAAATAGACATGGCTGAATGCAACACAGCAGACAACATCATACACTGGGGAAAAGAAGCCCTATTCAAGAAAAGTGGTGGGATAATTGGATAGCCACAGGACCCTTAACTTTCACCACTCACAAAGATTAATTCAAGATGGTTAAGAGACTTAGACTTAAGGCCTGAAACCATAAGAATTCTGGAGGGAAATGTAGGAAAAACTCTTCTAGATATCTGTGTAGGCAAATAATTTTTGACGAAGACCTCAATGAAAATCATGGCAAAAAAATTGATAAATGAAATTTGATTAAAAAGCTTCTGCACAGCTAAAGAACCAATCAACAGAGCATACAAACAGCCTACGGAATAAAAGAAAATATTTTCAAGCTACATATCTAATAAAAGGTTAATATCCAGAATTTAGAAACAAGTCAAGCAAATCAACAAGAAAAAAACAAGCAACCTTATTTAAAAGTGAGCAAAAGACATGAACAGAAGCTTCTCAAAAGAAGAGAGACAAATGGCCAATAAACAATGAAAAAATGCTAAACATCACTAATTCTTAGGGAAATGCAAATTAAAACCACAATGACATATCACCTTACCCAGTTAGAATCACTTGTAATAAAAAGTTTAAAAACAATAGATGGTGGCATGGATGCAGAGAGAAAGGAACTCTTATTTAAGTTGTTGGTGGGACTGCAAATTAGTACAACCTCTGTGGAAAAGAGTATGGATATTCCTCAAAAACTAAAAGTAGACCCACCATTAGAACCAGCAATCCTACTACCACTACTGGATATTTATCAAAGGAAAAGAAGACTTTTCATAAAAAGACACTGACACTTGAATGTTTATTGCAGCAGAATACACATTTGCAAAGATGTGGAATCAACCATATAGCCCATCAATTTATGAGTGGATTAATAAAATGTGTTATGTGTATACCATTGAGTACTACTCAGCTATAAAAGATGGTGAATTAATACCTTTTCCAACAATCTGGATGGAACTGGAGATGATACTCCTAAGTGAAGTATTGCAAGAATGGAAAAACAAACACCACATGTGCTCATTATTAAATTGGAACTAACCAATGAGCACACGTGCGCAGAGGGAAGTAAAACTCAGTGAAACTCAGTGAAAATGAACCACAGGGGACAGGAAAAGAGGGAAAGGGCAGAAACCTACCTAATCAGTATAATAAACACTATTTGGGTGACAGGGACGCCTATAGCCATGACTGAAGTATTTCAAAAGTGATCCATGTAACCTAAAACATTTGTAACCCCTTAATATTTTGAAACTTAAAAAAATCATTAAGAACACATTGGGAAAAACAGAAATGATTTCGAGCTTGGGTGTTGATTCAGCCACGTCTATTTTTTTTTTTTTTTCCTGTAACTACAAAGTTATTTTTTTCTTTAATGTCTCTGTGTGGTGTGTTGCATTGATTGATACATGAATGCTAAAATACCTGAATTGCATTTGCTGAGCTTTTCATTTTATATTTTAGCAGCTATGTTCTTGAGGTGTGTTTGTCTGCAGTTTAATTTTATCTTAATACATTCGCCTGAACTTGAAGCTGTGCTCATAGTTGGGAAGTCTCCAACCACATTAATTATCTGGAATACTTTGTGTAGAATTGGTATTACTTTCTCTTTACATTTTTGGTCAGAATCACAAATGAAGCCGTCTGCACCTGTGGTGTTGTTTGCTTGAATGTTTGTAACTGAATTTTTTTTTTTTATTATTTCAGGGTATGGTGAGGGTACAAACATTATGGTTACACTTTATGTCTTTGCCTCACCCAAGTGCGGGTTAAAGGCATGCCCTTCCCCCCCTACAGTGCTCCCCATGTCCTTTAGTTGCAGATTTACCCCCCATCCCCCTAATCCCTGGAGAATATTTCTGCCATGTGATCACCCTAGTGTTGATCAATTAGTACCAGTTTGATGGCGAGTACAAGTAGAGCCCATTCTTCCGCTCTTGTGGTGCCTCACTTTGGATAATGGGCTTAAGTTTAATCCAGGAAAGTATAAGAGGTTCTAGATCACTGTCGTTTCTTATGATTGAGTAATATTCCATTGTAAACATATACCAAATTTTAATAATCCACTCATGGATTGACGGGCACATGGGCTGTTTCCACATCCTTGCAATAGTGAATTGTGCTGCCATAAACATTTCGGTGCAGATGTCTTTATCATAGAATGTTTTTTGTTCTTTTGAGTAGATGCCTAATAGTGCTATTGCTGGATCGAATGGTATTTCTATTTTTAGCTCTCTGAGGTATCACCAAATTCTTTTCCACAGAGGTTGCACTAATTTGCAGCCCCACCAGCAGTGTAAGAGTGTTCCTGTCTCTCCGCATCCTTGCCAGCATTTGATGTTTTGGGATCTTTTGATAGAGGCCAATCTCACTGGGGTTAGGTGATATGTCATTGTGGTTTTGATTTGCATTTCTCTAATGATTAGAGATGTTGAACATTTTTTTATATGTTTGCTGGCCATTATTCTGTCTTCTTTTGAGAAGTTTCTGTTCATTTCCTTTGCCCATTTGTTGATGGGGTTGTTTGATTTTTTCTTGTTGATTTTTTTGAGTTCTAGATAGATTCTGGTTATCAGCCCTTTATCAGATGTGTAGAGAGCAAGTATTTTTTCCCATTCTGTGGGCTGTCTATTCACTCTAATGATAGTTTCCTTGGCAGTGCAGAAGCTTTTTAATTTGATTAGATCCCACTTATTTATTTTTGTTGCTGTGACAATTGCTTTAGGGTTCTTTTTCAAGAATTCCTTGCCTAAGCTGATGTCTGAAAGGGTCTCCCCAACATCTTCATGTAGAATTCTTAAGGTTTCATGCCTTAGGTTTAAATCTGTTATCCATCTTGAATTGATTTTTGTGGGAGGTGAGAAGTGGGGGTCCAGTTTCAATCTTCTGCATGTAGCTATCCAGTTTTCCCAGCACCATTTACTGAAAAGAAATTCTTTTCCCCAGTGTATGTTTTTGTCAGCTTTGTCAAAGACTAGATTACCATATGCGGATGGTTTCATCTCTGGATTCTCAGTCCTGTTCCAGAGGTCAATGGCTCTGTTCTTGTGCCAGTACCAACCTGTTTTAGTTACCATAGCCTGGTAGTACAAGTTGAAGTGTGGTAGACTGATACCTCCCAGTTTGTTCTTTTTACTTAAGATTGCTTTGGCTATACGAGGTCTTTTCTGGTTCCATACAAAGCGTAGAGTTATTTTTTCCAGATCTGTAAAGAATGATAATGGGATTTTCATAGGGATTGCATCAATTCTGTAGATCACTTTAGGTAGTATGGGCATTTTTAACAATATTGATTCTGCCAATCCATGAGCAAGGTAGGTTTTTTCATCTGTTTACATCTTCTGTAATTTCTTTTTTTGGTGTTTCATAGTTCTCCCTGTATAAGTCTCTTACGTCTTTCATTAAATATATTCCTAGATATTTAATTGATCACATACTAGGCCACAAACCAGACCTCAACAAATTCAGAAAAATAGGAATTATACCGTGTACTTTCTTGGGCCATAGTTATAAAATTAGAGTTTAATTTCAACAGAAATACTCATCACCTCACAAAGTCATGGAAATTAAACAATCTATTGTTGACTAACTACTGGGTCAAGGAGGAAATACAGAGGGAAATCAAGAACTTCTTCAAACTAAATGATAACAGAGAAACAAGCTGTCAAAACCTGTGGGATACTGCAAAAGCATTCCTGAGAGGAAAACTAATAGCAATAAATGCTCATATCCAAAAAACAGAAAGTTTAGAAATCAACAACCTAATAAATAGAATCAAGGACTTGGAAAAGGAAGAGCAAACCAATTTCAATCCAAATAGAAGAAAAGAAATAATTAACATCAAAGCAGAACTAAACCAAATTGAGAACAAGAGAACTATACAGAAGATCAACAAAATCAAAAGCTGGTTTTTTGAAAAGATAAACAAAATCGACACCCCTCTTGCTAGATTGACTAGAATCCAAAGGAAAGGTCTCTAATAAACTCAAACAAAAATGAAAAAGGAGAGGTCACAACAGACACCATGGAAATACAAAACATTATTTTTGATTACTACAAAAACCTATATGCCCAAAAACTATATAACAAGGAGGAAATGGACAAATTCTTGGAAGCATACAACCTCCCTAAGTTCACCCAAGAGGTAACAGAATATCTGAATAGACCAATCTCAAGCTCAGAAATTGGAGCAGCAATCAAAAACCTCCCAAAACGCAAAAGTCCCGGACCAGATGGCTACACTTCAGAGTTTTACCGAACATTCAAAGAAGAACTCATACCTATACTACAGAAATTATTCTGCAATATTGAGAAAGATGGCATCCTTCCTAACTCATTCTACAAAGCCAATATCACCTTGATACCAAAGCCAGGAAAGGACACAACAAAAAAGGAAAACTACAGACCAATATCCCTGTAACTGAAAATTTAAGGGCATTAATGTATTAGTTCTTCTCAGTTTATCTATTTCTTCTTGAATTCAAAAGCAGCTTGTGTCTTTAATGTATTCCTCTATTTCTTCTAATTTTTTTAATTTATTGGAAAAGGATTGCTCACAGTAGTTCATTATTATCCTTTTAATATGAGTGGAATCTGTAGTGATATTACTTTTCTAATTCTTAATATTAAAAATGTGCATATTTTACCCTATTCACGATCAATCTTGCAGGATGTACATAACCTTTATTGATATTTTCAAAACAATTATCTTTTCTATCATTGATTTTTTTCTATTTTCAGTGTTCTGTTTAGCTCATGTCTGCTGTGAAATTTTTATTACGTTTCTTCTGCATGTTATGCATTTAATTTGTTCATTTTATCATCTTTTATCTCCATATTTACCTCTTGATTCCTTTTAAGTGTTACATCTTCAACTTCACTGATTTTTAATATCTAATCTGTTTTTAGTCTTATTTAGATAATATTTCATCTAAGACATTTTAGTTTTCATTTCTACAAGTATGAACTAGATCTTTTTGTATCTTCTAGGCCTCTATTCAAACATTTCAGCATACAAAATACCATTATCATTACCATTTTCATGTTTTATTTTTTGCTATTTCTAAAATTAGTGCTAACTCTGTATTGATAGGGTTTTCTCCTCATTAAGTGTCATATTTACTGCTTCTTTGCATGCATGCTAATCTTTTCATTGGAAGCTCTTAATAGAGACTGTGAAATTTGCTTTTGCGGCTGCTAGATAATTTAATTCCCGATACACCTTTTTGACATTTGTTTCACAAGAAAGTTATATTACATGGAAACAGATTGATCATTTCTGGTCTTGAATTCAAGGTTTCTTAGATTGGACCGAGTAATGTTTAATCCAGTACTAATTTCCCCCAGGCAACAGTTTTCTGATTATTCTACCAAACGCTCTTGGAGTTGTAAGGTTTTCCATTCTGACATACAGGAATAGGCTCTATTCATGCTTCTGTATAAGCATTATTCACAGTTATTTATGCAACTCTAAGACGGTATTTTCCCCACCCTCAAGTAGTTGTTTCACATCACATGTAAGTATCAACCAATATTATGCTGAATATTTAGGTATGGACTCTCTGCATGTCCCCAAATATCTCACAATATGTAGCTGTCTCTTTTGGGATATTCTTTTCTTCAAAATATATACATTTTTGTATTCCCAACACTCAGTTTCTTTCCATGTTCAGAGAATTCACCATGCTCCTTTTCAGTTGCCTTTTCCTGTTGTAGCACTGTAAATTCTTTGTTGTTATGTTGGAAATGATATCTCAGAATTGGAATTGACTTTTTCCCAGTAACAATGCATTCAATTTTAGGAGTCATTCAGAGCCAGAATAAGTATTCTATATTTTTTTTGTGTGTGTTATTTTTTGACCTTTCTTCTTTCAATTCTAATGCTAGGAAGAGCCCAAGACTGAGATTTACTCTCCTAAAACTTTATGGGGAGAATTGGAGTCACTGAGATTCGGGGAAGGAATACCATGAAGCCTTGTAATCCTTCAGATAGTTTCCTCATAAAAACAATAATAACAATAATAATGGGTGATTGGTTAAAATTTTTGGCCTGTGAAAAAGATGATTTCATCCCTTGTTCTTACTTCAGGAGAAGGATACAACAGCCCTTGCCCAAGTGCTAGTACAGTTTTGTGTTCTCTATTTGCCTTTGAAAATGGATTTCTTTATCTGTAGGGAATACTGCATTAGCATAAGTTAAGTGCATACTACACTTACATAAGAAAGTTAGAAAATTAATCTTGTGAGTATGTGTTTCCATAGGTGCCTATGAGAATTGGAGAGATATATTTAGATAAGACTCAAAGGGAGTATGGGGAATTGAACATGTAATTGTGTATAAGAGGTTAGCTCTAATTAAATGTCAGCTCTATGTAGGCATCCTGAAAGGAGATTAATATTTTACATGGAATTTGACATGGGGCATAAAGAGTGTTAAAAAGTAGTATTGATTTCCTCTTAATCTAGGGGATATATTCCCTTTCTTTTCTTCCCTCATCAATAGTAAAATTCTTCAAATCTTCAAATAAGGTAGGTATGTATCCTTGCTCTGGTCAACAAAGCAGTAATATTATAAAAAAAGATGATACTTAAACAGCAAGATGCTAAGACTCATAGTATTGCTTCAGGATTTGTTCTTTGCTTTTCCCAGTTCTAGTCCCCCATTCCTCTTGCAAATATAGACCTGGGAACAGGACAAGTGGATTAGCATTTGCATTAAAATTTGTATAATATTGATATGTAACACACTCAGGGAGAATTAAACTCTAATTGCTTCATTAGTTTTCAATGGGTTGTATTTATTAAATAGTCAATCTCTCATTGAGATTGAACCAAAAGGAGGAAAATCAATTTCTGTTTCAGAATATGAGCAGTTGTTTCATGGAGATGATACTGTGATGAGAGTTGAATATTAAACACAGTGGGAGGAAAAAAAACCCTTAATAAGCAGGTAATGATCATAGAAAAGTATAAATGACTATGTTGAAGCATTTAAAAATATTTCATACAATTTCAAAGTATAATTTTTAATGACTGGTAAGAAGTTTGTAAAGAGGGTTGAAGTGAATAACAACAAAAATATAGCTCATTTTCATGTGGAACGCCATGATGTCTTTGAAAAGAACTTTGCACAAAATGTTGAAAGAGCAAATCCTGTGAACATTTACCACCTGTGAAATTGACAATCATCAAATGTGAGTGAAAAGTGAACACCTCTGTGCAGGTGTGGAGAGTTGGAAATGAAAACTAATTATGGAGATCTAAACCACCAGTCAGATGGGCAGCTTAGTTAGTCACAAAGGTATGTGGTGATTTTTAAAAACACAGAAAAATCTGTTAGAAAATATGGTAAACATTTGACTAAATATATTTTTCAATTAAGAATTTTATGTGTCTGTGGGTGTGTGTGCATCTGTGTGGTGTTTGTGATGGGATGGTAATGGAGGTGTTGGGATTAAGGAGGTGAGGGTGAGTGGGAGGAAAAGTAAGAACTGAGAAAAAATAGTTGGATCAGTCTCGAGAGTTAATATAGGCTTCCTGTCTATGAAGATTCAAAGAAGATCTGAGAGCTAAATTGAGGACATAGATGCTTCTCAGTGATTACAGATTTATTACAGTTCTAGATTACCAAGTAAAGAAACTAAGAAAATGGTTAGATTATCAGAGAAGTGAGGTTTTCAAATAATTAATTCTTTGATAAACTTGGAGGAAACCATCCAATTTTACAAAAACAAGGGCTATTTGGAAAGTATCCAGCCATTACATGTACTTTCCAGCCATGTAATGTGTTCTTGTTATAGTGAAAATGGCTGGATACTTTCCAGACAGCCCTTGTATGAGCAATTTGTGTCATTCCGAGGGAATACGCATTGTGTTTATCCCTTGAACAATGAGGTGATGATGTGTGTTGAGAGCACTATATAACTACTTCTGGGCCTGAGCCCCTTGGAGTAAAATTAAATTGACTTAGAGAAATGACTAAAACTACTTAACAAATGTGAAAAGAATAAAACTAGTATTTTGTGTTTATATCAGAAGCAATAGCACTATTAATTTGAAGACATGTTGTCTGGATTCATGAAAGAGTCAAATTATATGGACAATTATTCTGATGTGAAATTTAAATGTAAAGTAAAAGAGTGAAAAGAGTGTAGTGTTGTTTTGTGCTGCAAGTTTTGCAATTTTATTTTTGTTGACCCAGCCCTGCAAAGTGCCTCCATCTATAAAAGATACTCAGTAAACGGGTTCTGATATTAACTAAATTCTGTATTAGTGGCATATCTCTGTTAATATGCAAGAAAAAAAAAGCAAAACAACTTCTCAAGGATCACAATGGCCTCATTTAAATGAGTTTCAAGCCAGTGTAAAAATTGGAATATACACTAACACTTCTATAGCAGAATGAATGAAATTGAAGAACAAGAGACTGAGCGTGTGCTAATTTCCAAGGGAGGATGGTATAAAAAAAAATAATTTAAAGAGACAAAAAATTAAAAATAGGTGCATTAGGACTATGAACAACTACAACACTTTTATTAAAGAGAAAACTTTAAATGATTTAAATGAACTTTATTGTTTTAACCTACTTGTGTATTACTTTGCCAAGGAAAACTTTATTCTTTATTCTCTCTCAACTTTGGTTAGATGAGAATTTAAAAACACTTTATCCCACTCTATTGAAGTAAATAATGATTAGAAATTTTATTATGAATCACATAAATAAGAAATACATAAAAGCTGTTTTTTTTAAATTTAAAAATACATCCTCCATTGAATCACACTGAACAGATATAATTACCTGTTCAATATTGTTTAATGTATTTAAGTTTTTTTCATTGTGTTAATAATTTCTGATGTATTTTATTAAACAATATTAAGAACAGCTTTTTTCCTGTACACATTTTATTTATTTATTTTTTTTTTACTTTGCTAAAAAGACTTTTTTTTTTAATTTTTTTTTTATTTTTTTATTGTTTGTTGTTTATAGGGGTACAGGTGTTTAGGTTATGTATGATGCCCTTGCCCTCCCTTCCCCCCAAGTCCCAGTCCCAAGCATGTCCATCTCTCGGAGGGTGCGCATTGCACCCTTTGTGTATGCATATATCCGTCCCCTCCTCCCCCTCGCACCTCCCCCTTCCCCCTCTCTCCCTACCCGACATCCAATAGATGCTATTCTTATATGTACACTTATGTGATGTTCGGTCACTACCAATTTGATGGTGAGTATATGTGGCAAAGGTGTGGAAACAGCCCAAGTGTCCATCAATACATGAGTGGATTAGTAAAATGTGGTATATGTATACCATGGAGTACTATTCAGCTTTAAGAAACAATGGTGATATAGCACCTCTTGTATACTCCTGGATAGGGTTGGAACGCATTCTACTAAGCGAAGTATCCCAAGAATGGAAAAACAAGCACCTGTACACATTTTAAATTAAATATATGTATTGGTCATATTTTGATAGCAGGAAATTTTCTTAGAAAAATAAACTGCATAATAACTTTTACCTGTTGGTCCTTATTTTAAAAATCAAATTTTTCCCAGCACAAAATTTGTAATTCTAAATTTTTTAAAAAGGTTTGATTCATGTGTTAATTTTATTGCTTACCTGTAAGAGCTCTAATTCCATCCAAATTTCCGTAGAAAATTTCCTTAACATCCACCTTTACAGTAAAGACAGGGTTTAAAAAACATACCATATCACATTCCTAAGCTTCATATGTATATTTTTAAAATGAAATTTGTAATATGGCATTGTCTCCTTGAGAATAAGGATGCTACTCTATAATTTCTTATTTACCCATTGCTTAGTATATAGTTCCTGAAATAGGGAAAAATCCCTCACCTGTTGACTGACTAAATAAATGCTTCCCATAAGTACACAAATCAGAAGATATAAGTAATATATCATTAAGTACCCCTATTCTATTATCCTATAAAATCAAGCTGGTGTACTACAGCATAGTTTTTAACTGATTATACACAAACCACATGCCCTCACATTATTAGAAATGCATCTTCTTTCTAGCATGAATGTGAGTATGCCTGTTAGTATATATTTGTATGTGTACATGTGTGTGTGACAGAGAGAAAGACAGAGACACATAGACACAGATACAGACACAGAGAGACATTGAGAGAGGCAGACAGAGAGAGAGAGAGAGAGAGAGAGAGAGAGAGAGAGAGAGAGAGAGAGAGAGAGAGAGAGAAGAAAAGAGAAAAAAGAGAATGGATATCTGAGACAAAACACAGAACTCTACGCAGCCATTCCCGGACCTCCTTAGGTAACAGTAACTAGGTATGTCTGAAAAGTCCCATGTGAAACCATATTCAATCTCTGATTGTACAAATCTAGGTGAGAACAGGAAACAAAAGGGAGACACCCAACAAATACTGCCAGCCTGAATCAGAAGCCACCAGCCAAGGAACCCTAAGTCAACATGCTCAAGCAAAATGGCACAGTCTTCAGGCCCTCAGTGCTGACACTGATTGGGATCCCTGGCTTAGAATCTGTGCAATTCTGGATTGGGATTCCTTTCTGTACCATGTACATCATTGCTCTGTTTGGGAATTCCCTGCTCCTGGTCGTCATCAAAACTGAGCGCAGCCTCCATGAGCCCATGTACATCTTCCTGGCAATGCTTGGAGCAACAGACATTGTTCTCAGTACCTGCATCCTACCCAAAATGCTAGGAATATTCTGGTTTCATCTGTCGAAGATACACTTTGATGCTTGTCTCTTGCAGATGTGGCTCATCCACACATTCCAGTGTATTGAGTCAGGTATTTTGCTGGCCATGGCCCTGGACCGCTATGTGGCAATCTGTGATCCTCTGAGACATGCAACCATTTTTACCCACCAACTTCTCACTCAGATTGGGGTTGGGGTGACACTCAGAGCAGCCCTCCTGGTAGCTCCATGTCTCATCCTCATCAAATGCCGGCTGAAATTCTACCGGACCACTGTGGTCTCCCATTCGTACTGTGAGCATATGGCCATCGTGAAATTGGCAGCAGAAGATGCTCGAATCAACAAGATCTATGGTTTGTTTGTGGCTTTCAGTATACTTGGACTTGATATAATCTTCATCACTCTCTCCTACATTCGAATATTTATAACTGTCTTCAATCTTCCTCAGAAGGAAGCTAGGCTCAAGGCTTTTAACACCTGCATTGCCCACATTTTGGTCTTCCTAGAGTTTTATCTCTTGGCTTTCTTCTCTTTCTTTACACACAGATTTGGGTTCCACATTCCTTCCTATATTCATATTCTTCTGTCAAACCTTTACCTACTTGTCCCACCTTTGCTCAATCCTATGGTCTATGGAGTAAAGACCAAACGAATTCGAGATGGCGTGTTTAAGATATTCTACCATAAGGATCCTTCTTGAATTTTCATTTACCTTATTTAAATAACAAAAAGTCAGTCTGGAACAACCTTGTCCTTCGTGAGACTCTGTGCTTTCTCAGGTTCACTGAATGCTAAACCATAAACTCTAGTTTTGCATTCAAGACAATAAGAGCTTGACTACTAAGCAGTTTTCTTTTTTTTGGTCAGAGAAATAATTGAAGCACACAGGTAATCAAATGTAATCAATCGATGACATAAAGGCAAAAATTGTAAAGATTTAATTATAGGTTTATCAGCTTTTTGTGATGGATATGTTTTATCAGCAACACTAAATGTTAATATTTTAGCTTGTGACTTTTCTGCATTTGAAAATATTACTGGAGTACCAATGTTTTGGGTTATATGGATTGCTTTTGTAATGCTCGGATCCTGGCTATAGGTCTGTTCTTCATCCAAACAGTGTTCATTGTACCCCCTAGGTGTGAATTTCCCATTCCCTCCGTCCCCTTTCCTTCTGCTTGATTTTGGATGAATGTTATTTCCATATCTGCACATAGGTGTTGACAGATTTGTTCCAATTTACTTGTGATTGTAGGTAGTGTTTGTTTTTTCATTCATGTAATACTTCACTTAGAAGAATGGTCTCCAGTTCCATCCAGGTTAATAAAGGAGGCATTAATTCACCATTATTTTATGGCTGAGTAGTACTCCCTGGTGTACATATACCACATTTTATTAATCCACTCACTTACTGATGAACACTTGTGTTGTTTCCCCATCTTTGTAATTGTGAATTGTGCTGTTATAAATATTCAAGTGCAAGTGGTTTTCTGTTTTGTTTTGTTTTGTTTTATAATGTCTTTTTTTCTTTTGGGTAAATACCCAGTAGTGGGATTGCTCTATCAAATGGCAGTTCTACTTATAGTTCTTTGAGGTATCTCCATACTCCTTTCCATAGAGTTTGTGCTAGTTTGCAGTCCCACCAGCAGTATATGAGTGTTCTTGTCTCTCCGCATCCATGCTAACATTTGCTGTTCGGGAACTTTTTGATAAATGTCATTTTCTCTGGAGTTAAGTTATACCTCACTGTGGTTTTGATTTGCATATCCCTGATGATTAGAGATTTTGAGATTTTTTTTCATATATTTTTTGGCCATTAGTCTATCTTCCTTTGGAAAGTTATGCATATTTCTCCATCACATTTTGAGATAATCGTAGATTAGCATCCAGTTAAGAAGAGTGAAGAGATTCACTGCTGTAAACTCAAATTAAAATTTAAAAAGCAAATATAACTGGGCAAATGGTACACAGGATCTCTCTGCAACATTTCTTATAACTAGATGCAAATCTACAATTATCTCAAAGTAAATAACTTAATCTTCTTTTTTATTTCAGAATATTATGGGAGTGCAAACATTTTGGTTAGAAGTAATGCCTTAAAAAGGCCACATTTATTTTCTCTTGTGTCTTTGACTATCCAAATTTTTGGTCATATTTATCCATTGGTTTTTCTTAGTCTTGTTACTGAACATTCATTGCATTAGTCACTGATGTTTATTTTGACTGAATGCTTATCAAGAAGAAATAGCATACTTTGAATGTAATTCCATTTCAGTGCCATTTTTCATCTTATTAGATTTATTAATTCCCCTTTTCCAAGGCTCCTATTCAGATACTTAATTACATGGTGTGGATAATCTCTAGATGCTCATATAATTCAAATATTTTCTTCGTATTTTTAACTGTGGTATTCTTCCCCCAAAATCAAATCACTCCTTCTTAGAAATATTTTCAATAACCAAACTATACAAATCATTTTGGTAGCCCTGTATAGAGCTCCATGTGTATTCTGAAACATTAAAATTAATCCCACACACTCTAATAATTCATGGACTTTCTTAACCAAAGAAATTCACATGATGTGGCCTGATCTACTTAATGTGGAAGAGATGCTAAAAGGTCTGGGTTGTAGACATTGACCTACAAGAGGCTAGATCCACATTGCCATTTTTGTGAGTCTTTGGTTATTACAAAAATTTGGCATCCTTTACTAATTAACTTGATTCTATCTATACATACTTTGAAATATTTGTTTAGTACTTCTAAGTCAAAAATGCATGCCAATTATGTTATCTTACATAAGACATAAGAGGAACTAATATTGTGAGATGCAGGAAAGGCAGAAATCTTCTACAGAATGAAGAAGTCCATGAAAAATGGAAGTAAAGTCCAATTTAAATAGAGAAATAATTTTCAGAGGGGCTAAACAATGTGAAATGTGCAAACGAGTTCAGATTCCACTTACTTTGTATATTTTCTCTTGGCTAATTTTTACGTTCTGCAAGGTTAGGTTACTTTAAGAAGTCCAGGTATTTTGGAATCTTATAACCCAAGAAAAGTGGAAGGAACAGCTGTATACCCAAGAAAAATTGACTTGGTTTCACATTCTCCTGAGAGTGATGCCATCCATGCAAGCAGTATACACCTGTGATCACACATAGTCTTACCTTAGGGATGAACAAATACTCCCAGAAGTTCAACCTGAAATCTAAATCCCACATGCCCACTATCATTACTGTTTCTGCATAAAACTCTCTGGTCTTCTGTCTTCCCTAGTCACTAGCACCAGAAATGCCATGTCTAGAGAAAAGATTTTTTTTGGCCCTAAAGGGTAAAGAATCGGGTCTTTATTTTGCTTGTTTATGACACTTTGGGAAATTATATTATATTTTATTTTCCTCTACTAAAAATTAGAAGATCACAAACCTATGTGATTTGTATCTATCTAGAAATATTTCCAAATTTTTATTAATGTCTGCTATCTCTATCTCAAACTTCAATAGTTCTAGATTTGTTCTCACTGGTTTTCCTGGCCTGGAAGCTGACTATCTCTGGCTCTCCATCCCTTTCTCCTCCATCTATGCCATGGTGTTCCTGGGAAACTGCATGGTGCTCCATGTGATCCGGACTGAGTCAAGCCTGCACCAGCCCATGTTCTATTTTCTGGCTATGTTGGCCCTTACAGATCTGTGTGTGGGGATGTCCACTGTGCACACTGTGCTGGGGATCCTGTGGGGTTTCATTCATGAGATCAGCCTGGATTCCTGCATTGTCCAGTCTTATTTCATCCATGGTCTGTCCTTCATGGAGTCCTCAGTCCTCCTCGCTATGTCTTTTGACCGCTACATGGCCATTTGCAACCCACTACGCTACTCCTCCATTCTAACGAATGACAACATAATGAAAATTGGGGTGGCGATATTATGTAGGAGTTCTTTACTCATACCTCCAGTCATCATCCGTTTGAAGTTCTTAAATTATTGCCATCCTCACGTCCTTTCTCACTCTTTCTGCCTGCACCAAGACTTAATTCGAATTGCCTGTTCAGATGTCCGCTTCAACAGTATCTATGCTTTGACTCTCGTGATCAGCAACCTGTTGTTGGATGCAGTGCTCATACTTATCTCCTATGTCATGATCCTGCATGCTGTCTTAGCCATTGCTTCTCGGGAAGAGAGACTCAAGTCCTTGCAGACCTGTGTATCTCATATCTGTGCTGTTTTGGTTTTCTACATCCCAATCATTGGTCTGACCATGGTGCACCGTTTTGGGAAACACCTCTCACCATTGGTTCATGTCCTCATGGGCAACATCTACATCCTTTTTCCACCCTTGATGAACCCTATTATTTATAGTATTAAGACTCAACAAATACGAAGAAGAGTCCAGAGATTGTTCTACTTGAAAAGATCCTAGGTCTTAAGATCAAAAGTGAATGCATTTAAAAGTAAACAAGTGGAATAAAAAAGGGTAAGCATCAAAAAGGATTAAAAATAGTTTTAACAACTTCTATTTTAATAGTATTTTACTAGTTGCAAATACCTTCCTCTTCCTTTTTCCATAATCATCCTTAGTCAGTGAAAATGACATGTGTAAATACTTTGATCAATTTTATAAATCAGAAAATGCACACATGGTGGGCTGAGAATCATGCTAATGCATAAATCAGATTAGCTGCTATAATCTATACCTTATTATGGCTAGTTGAGATAGGGTATTTTGAGATTCACTCATTATGGAAAAGGTAAATTTTACTGAATAAAGTCCATCAAGTGTTTACTAAGAGATCAACCATTATCTTAGCTTATTTTTGTTACTCTAGCAACATTTATATATATTATTTATCCAAGGCCCCTGCTATCTAGTTTAGTCACAGCGCCATATATTTGAGTGAGCATCTTAGGTAGATTGGACTATTTGACTGATTTACAAAATAGTGAATCAAACAACAAAAAATGTAACCTTGATTCTAGGTTTTTCACCAACCAAATGGATTTTTCCCCATTCCTACCATAGAAATGGTAATTGAACTAGAGATACTAGATGGCCACTAATTTCCAGAATAGAAAGAAATAGATGTTTCTGATTATTTTGTTTACCCAAATAATAATAGCAATATCAACTACCATTTGACAGCCATTTGGATCATGTTAAAATGATTACTTTGAGTCCATATTTTTATTTGTCTTATTTAAATAACTTGTCTTGGTTAAAAATAGAACCTAGATTGTTACTATGATCAAGTAATGTAGGCATGTTTTAATTTTATCTACCCTTTTATTATGTCCCAGATACTTTTATAAGTGCTTTATATACGTTTCCTCAATTTAAAGACATGAGCACATAGATAAAATAACTTACTAAAGTTTTGTCACTAGAAGCAGTAGAGCAGAGATTTGATTATTGGCAGTCTGAATCCAGAGATCACCCTCTTAGTCATAAACCTACATTGTGTCCTAATGCCTAATACATGTATTTCCTGCTTAATTTTGTGAAAATGATTGCACTCAATAAAATCATTTAAACCCCCTTGATTTTCCATTCTAAGGTTTACTGTGTTCCAGTATAGTTACTCTCTGTACTATTTTGTCCTGTAAACTCCAATAACAATTATATTTTCCTGACTCCACAATAACAGTCCATTTTCTAGAATACATTTCCCCAATTTCTTCCTGATGTGTTTAATGTTTAAGTAACAGGATATCCAGATATCTAGAACATTTTAATAGAATGTTTTATTGAGACTCTTACACAAGGAAAGGAAATTATTTTGAGTCATCCATGTCCTAAAAGAAACTTGACATGGTCCCAAGACACATTTACTGGTCTTGTTACAGTAGAGAACTTCACTTTTTTCTTAGTCCCTGCTGACGTTGCTGGCCTGGTATTTTTTCTTGAAACGATAAACCTGATAGATCCACATTGGCTGGGACCTGACTGATACTCCAATTTAATCAGTGGCTCTCACTGTCTGTGGTTGCTAGCTCACTTTGCCCCTATCATGGCAATTCAATTATTTTAAAGGTATACATATGGACCTTGACTAGTCTTCTTAGGAAATATTGCTTTTGTAGCTAGTGTTTTTTTTTTTTTTTCTTTAAAGTCAATCTCTCATTTTAACTAAAATATGCTTACTTCCCCTTTTCTGTTTATTATCTTATCTGTGAATCAGCTCATTTTCAGGTTTCTTTAGCCCTTATATAAACCTACTGATCACTAAAAAGTCACCTTCGGCTTTCATAAATTTAGAGCTAACATCCAGAGTTCACACTGTGCCAATAGACGTGATGTTTGACAATGATCCATGCCTTATCCATTTAATTTGATCTTCAAAATAGTGGTATAGATAATATCCTGGTCTTGGAATTACAGTGCAAAAATATTAGAGATCCTGAATCTGTTGACATAGGCTCCTGGTGAAAAGGAATGGTTTTGTAAATTGTATTTCAATATATAGGTCAATATTTCAGTATCTATACAAACCTATAACTCAAGCTGATCCATGGCTCCCAGAGGCCTGTGTTAGTGAAATGATTTTTGTTTTCAGTGTGTGTGTCTGTCTGACAAACTGGCTAGAAGTTAAATTTCTGACCTAATGTATGAGGGAGTGATCAGAACTCATGAAGTTCCTATTTCCATAGGAAGGCACATCCCAAAATTTGAAAGACGGAAACTTTCCAAAGTGGTGATCAGCAGAGGGAAAGCTTTCAGGATTATTTTGGCCTCAAAAGGAGACAGTTATGAGCAATAATTGCTATATATGGGAGAGGCTTAGTTTGGGAAAAGTAATGCCAGTAGTTTTCTTACCTTGTAATAACCTAGTTTCAATTTTGTGTCAACATAAACCTGCCCTTATAAAATGATTTGGGAAAGATTTTCCTTTACCATTTTCTGAGAAAAGTTAGAATAGAATTCATATTGTTTTCTTCCTAAATATTTGATTGTATTTCCCTCGTAAATCCACCTGGACCTAGCAAATTCCTTGTTATAGAGTTTGCAATTACAATTTCTCTAGCAGATATGAGGCTGCTTAAATTCTCAATTTCTTATGGAAAAAGGATTGGCAGTTTGTGTATTACAAGGTATTTGCCTATTTTATTTAAGTTTTTAAATATAGTGGAGTAAATTTTATCATAATATTCCCTAATTATATATTTGTTTATTTGTATTTTTTCCTGAAAATTTTGGCTAAGTTTGTCAATTATTTGGTCTTTTCAAAGAACTATTTCATAGTCTAATTCTTCTAAATTCCAAGGAGATATGTGTAACATACAACAATAAAAGAATAATATTACTCTATATGAACATGCTTCAACACAGCCCTAAAATAGACTTTAAAGCTTAAAAACAAACCCAGGGCAACATGTAGACCAAAACCAATCTGTGACTATAGAAAAATTTGAAAATTGTTATAAAGTTAGATTTCTCTTTCTCACTACCCACTACTGGAAAAAAATATACATTGTTTCTACCAAATTTGTTAAACATTTTGAGTACATATTACTGTATTTTTAAGAAGTATCTTATAAAGTTAGGGTTACCATGGAGAACAGAGGTCCCTGATGTCATGGAGTGCATGCTGCAACTGTCTCTCACCACTAAAATGTTTCAGATACATAAAAGGTTCTTGGTAAAAATGGCATGTTTTCCAAGAATTTGATTTACTGGTAATATAAAATATTACAGTCATATTTAAACAATTTAGTCATTCACAATTTTTCTTCATCAAGGTTAAATATAAAACAAGAATGAGTGTATTTATTCAACAGATTGAGTGATTTTGTGAGCAAAGTACTATCATGGATGCAATGCTGAACAAATTAAACACTGTTTAAGATATGGTCAGCCCTTCATATCCATGGTTTCAGCATCCGTGGATGGAACCAACCTCAGTTAAAAAATATTTGGAAAATGCATTGTCTGTACTGAACATATACAAATATTTTTTCTTGTCATTAATCCAAACAATACAATACAATAATAATTTACATTGTATTAAATATTATAAGTAATTTAAAAATGATTTAGAGTATATGGGAGGATGCATAGGTGCATATTCAAATATCATGCCATTTTATATCGTGGAACTGAGCATTCTTGGATTTTGGTATCTGTGGGAGGTCCTGAACCAATCCTTTGCATATATCAAGAGATGACTGTATAGAATCTACATTTCGAGGGTGAAGGATGACAATACCTTATAAATTACATAAAATACCTATCCATTTTGACCAATTCTATAAGGGAAACAAGATATATAGAGATCTAATTAAGATAGAATTATGTATTTTCTTATATCATTAAGATAGAATAAGAAATATAAACAGTGTGGTCTGGGAAGTTCTGTCTTTCAAAGAATTATCAATTCCAAGTGATTGGCAGGCTGATGTGAGCTTTGTCTTCAAACTATAACAGGTGCACTTTAACCAATTCTTCCATTTGGATACTTGTGTAAAGTTTTTTGAAGAACTCATATCTAGAATTTTGGAAAATCATATTTGAGCTAAGAATTCTATAACTGTATAATTATTCATGCTTGACAACAAATTCATGATAAATATTCTCAAACAGGCATAATTCTATTCTCCTGCAACCCTTCCACAAAATGCCCTAAAATATCTTCCGTTTGGGGGATAGAAAAATCAGAATAAAGTGTTAAAAAATACTTTCAGGAGGCAAAAAAATCAATCAAATATAAAGCCTGAAAAATTTCTTAAGTAACTGGTCATTAAATGGGAATTTACATAATACAATAATTTGGATATAAGATTAGATATTCTATGAAGAAAACAACAGAAATATCTATAGGAAAGGCAGAATAAAATAAATTAATGTTAATGCTATATATCTCATCTTCAAAAAGAGAGATCTGATAGATATAATTTATTTAAAATTTAAAATTTATTTTTACTTAAAAAGTATTATTTAAATATTCACATAATATTGGTAGGATTAGAAATATTCTTTCTTAATTTATATGCAAGTATGATATGTGTATGGTTCCATATATAAATATGTATTTACATTTATATAATTGATATTGCAGGATATGTATCATTCTGCAATTCACAGTTTCTCTTTGAAACATCCTTGAGTTTATTTTATATAAGCTCTTATTTGTAACGTGTGGTATAATAATTTTGCTATATTGTATTTTTAGGATATATACAACACATTCATCTGGGCATTTATACTATTTTACTTTTTCACCATGCATTATTCTGTGAGCACATATACTAACTTTTGTAAGTTTGCATGCATACTTGTACTAGTGAACATATAAAATCCATTTATTAGGTAATTATCAATTATTATTTTATTATGTTCTCTGACATTGAATTCGTGCTTTTATTTCCTGATAAATACATTTTACTGTTGCCAGTAACACCAATAATTATTGCCCCTATGGTGATAAAAGTGCAGTCCACAGTGCCATAATGCAATAACCTAGGAAATAACTGCTACTTTTGCTTTACATAAGGAACAAGTATGGATTTTTGTCTGGTTCCATGGTGTTAATTAACATGTAGACTAATCAATTTGAAATCTGTCTCTGGTAAAATCTTTGTTTTATCTCCATGTGGAGAAATTAAAATGATTTCAGGCTACAAGATTATCTACAGTCATTATGTCTCATAATGTCTGATAATACGTGTAGAAAGGAAGAAATAAAGAATCTTTTTTCTTTATCCTGCAGGTGCAGTGTTTGGGGGATGCAGGTTGATTATACAACTGCTAAAATAACAACAATAAGCAACATTCTTTTATTTTCATTTTATGCTAGGCATTGTTTTAGAAGATATATGTTAATCATCTCATTTAATCCTTTCGAAAATTTGTAAGGTTATAATATTTTATGCCCAATATAAATACAAGCATGCATAAGCCCCAGAAACAGTAAATAGTTTTGACCAAGCCAGACATCTGGAATTGAAAACTTGAACTCAGAGCCCAAATTCTCAATTTATAGATCTTCATGCTAGATATGTATTATTTTCTCTGAAGTACAGATGCAATATGACAGGAAAAGAGGATTAAAAGTGTTAGGTCGATTTGGGATTTTGTTTTTCATTTCCTTAGTGTGTGAGTGTGGATTGTATCTTTAGTTCCCCTCTTTTTCCATGTGAATATAAAATTATAATTAGCTATTGAATTATTATGTTTTAAGCCTGCTATGAAGCTATTACAAATAAAGGTGTCTTTGGTCTAATGTTACCTTGAACAAAAGCGACATAAAGAGTAAGATTTTAATATTGTCTCATTTTCACAAAAATTTACTGTTATTGTCATTCCTAATGCTAGCATGATACAAAGTGTCCATTATAACTTTAGGTTCTCTTCAAATGTGGAGTTGTTTAAAAGAAATGAAGAACTAATCTATTTATTCTATAGCAGCAAAATGTCTTGCTCAAGGGAAAGCCCTGGGTAACTCTCTCCTGAATTTGTTTGGTCTAAACTCCATCAATGGTAGGGTTGAGAGTGGGAGGTACCACTATGTAAAGATTAGCAAGGAGGATATGTATATGGAGTGGTAGCTGTGTTCCCAAATTTGGTGAACAAAGAAAGAAAAGAAAGCTGGTATACAGGACAAGAGATGAAACACACACATGAACAGCAAGTACCAAGAGCCCTGATTCAGGCATCTCGAGAAGGAATTCTAAACACAGCACAAAGTATAAAGATATAGGAGATGATGATAGCACCACATGCAGGCATGTGGAAAAGAGGGCCACAATCACCCCACAGCAGATGTTGCCTTTGATGCTATCACAGGCCAGCCCTGCAATACCCGTATGCTCACAACATGAATGAAGAATAACGTTCTTTCCACAGTATGTAAGCCAATAAACCAGAAAAACCAAGGGGGGAGCAGATGAAGAAACTCCTGGTCACAGATGCAGTACCCATTTTTCCAATGACTGAGGGGGTCAGAATAGCCATGCATCTTAGTGGATAACAGACATAACTGTCAAATGCCATGGCCGACAATATGGCAGACTCTGCCACAAAGATGAAGTGTAGGAACAATATCTGAGACACACGGCTACCAAAAGAAATACCCCCAGCTGGAAACCAGATGATTGCTAGCATCATTGGTGTGGTGACTGCAAAGAGAAATATATCTGCTAGGGCCAAAGTGGAAACCAAAATGTACATGGGTTCATGAAGACTGCACTCAGTGAAGACTGGGAATAATAAGAGGATATTGCCTACAACAGCTACTAGGGACATGGGCCAGACGGAGATGGAGATCCATGTGTGTGCATCTTCCATTCCTGGGATCCCAAGCGTGGTGTACCAGGTGTCTCTGAGGTCGACAGGATTTGAAGAGGTTCTTGTCTTTTACTCTATCCTCAAACTGGACACTGGAATGGAAGAAAGTAAAGAAAGAAAGAGAGGATAGAGAAAGAGAGAGAGATGTTGATATTGTATGAAAGTAATTGTCTTAAAAAATGATTGGTGATCACATGTGATTAAGGATGATATGCCAGATAAAAATAATAAACTTTACCGGTGATATATTATGGTCTAAGCACTATACTCAATACTTTATTCTTATCAACTTAACACCAAATGTGAAAGTCTTTGTAGGCTCTTGCACATCATTGTGTTCCTCCTTGTCTGACTGGTCATTTCCAGTTAGCTATCACATTCTTTTTCTGTAATACTACTGTGGTCTTTTTGGGAGCTCAAGACCACTTAATGAATGACAATTATCATTTCTGTAATTAATTTAATATGAAGACTTTCATAAAGATACTGCCTTTTTCCTTTTTCCATTACTACACTTAAGGAAAAAAAGAAATAGATGTGGAGGTACTTCTTGCTTTGCACAGTGCTGTGCTAACTTAATGTTGTGTATATTTGAAATGTTTTTTCATTTTACATGGTTACCGTATGCATGCGTTTCTGTTAAATCAGTGCTGTGCAAAGAAAGCACTCATATAGCATTAATCTAACTCGGGAGACAGCGTCCACTCATCTTCCACATACTATGTTTCTGCCTCTGTTCTGTCCAGCCTACCCTGTATTTTTTCTTCCATTTGTTTCTTCTAGCTTGAATTTGTATATTATTCTTTCCTTCCATTCTCCTTCTTTTCCTTTTCTACTAAAATTGAATAATATTACTGCAGAAAGGAAAAAGTCAGTTTATAGATAAGAGTAACAAAACAAATGAGTTGCAAATGCATGCAATAATTAAATAAGTTAATGAACATTTTTTAAGGTTACTCTGTGTATGATGTTAATACTATGCCAAAGAAGGAATCAAATATTAATATGAAGCATAAATATTCTCTATTTCAAGGATCTCATACCCTTGTGAGGACCCTCCAACATGGACACAAATGACAACCCCTCAAAACAGACTGAGGTGGGAATTATGTGAGGTCCTCAACCACACGAGTATAGCCACAACGAGAAGACACTTCTTTTTATTAGGAGGATGGGGCAAAGATTTATGAAGATGTTATCATTAGGTACATTTATAAGCAAAACTATAGGTGTTAAGAGAGAAACATTTGGAAAGAGCAAACAAGACAAGTAAAAAGCTCACATTAGGAATGTAAATCATAGTACATATCAAGTCTCCTAATATATTGAGGGCTTACAGACATGAGAACTATGACTGGACAAGAAAGTTGGGACTTGAAGATTCAGAGATTTGAAAGTAAAAGAAAGACTTTATGCATAGTTCTCTATACTAAAGGTTAATTTATTATTCAAAATTTTTACTTTATTTGTAATATTTACCAAAGTTTTAAGGAAAATATAATATGATCAAAGTATAAACTTTATCATTTCAGAGAGCTCTTTCCTAATTGTGTGCTTATTTTCTATTATTTTCTTCCCAATTATACATAAATATAATTTCTAATTGCATAGTTTGCATTGTTATTTTTCAATAAATCTTAAATTCTATGATGGTATGTTTTCAGCATCTAGTATTAATCAAATATGCACCTAAACTATTGACATAGTTTTGCAATCTTAATGGTGGCTTGTTTATATCATCTGTGAAGAAGCCTGCAGTGCAAGTGGCAATGCAATCATGAAAGTTGTTTTCCACAGCTTGTTGAGAATTGAATAGTTTTTCTTGCAAGAAGTGGTCCAAAGCCTGGAGGAAGTGGTAGTCAGTTGTTGCAAGGTCTGGTGAATATGGTGGATGCAGAGAGTTTCCAAGGGCAGCCTCTGTAGTTTGAGCAGCACTGTTTGTGTGGCATGTGGTCGAGTGTTGCCTTCCCAGAATATTGGCATGGCTCTATTGACCAATTTTGACTGCTTAATTGCAAGCAACCTTATCATTTTGTCCAATTGGTGGCAGTAGACATCCACTGTAATCGTTTGACCCTGTTTCATGAAGCTGTAGTGGATAAAAACAGTGTGGGACCACCAAACCAACACCATTAACTTTTATTGATGAATATTCAGGTTTGGATTGTGTTTTGGCATTTCATCGTTATCCAATCATGCTGCCAAACATTTGTGATTGTCAAAAATAATCCATTTTTATCACATGTAACAATATGGTGTATAAATGGTTTGCCTTTAAGTCAGGACAGCAGAGAAAGGCAAGCTTCTAAACTACCTCTCTTCTGATGCTCGTTTACTTCCTGTAGTCCCCATCTATCCAGCTTCTTTACCTTGTTGATATGTTTCAAATGGTTCAATATTGTTGGAATAGTAATGTCAAACCTTGCGGCTAATTCACACATAGGTTTAAATGGATTTGATTCCATTACGGCTTTCAGCTCGTCATTATCCACCTTGGTCTCAGGTAGCCCACGTGGCTCATTTTCAAACTTAAAATCACCAGAATGGAACTTCTCAAGCCATTGTTGTACTGTGTGTTAATTAGCTAATTCCTTCCCAAACACTTTGTTGATATTTCTGCTTGCGCAGCATTTGTTCCATGACGGAATTCATATTTGAAAATAACATAAATTTTTGACTTATCCATGGTTTCACAAAAATTGCTCTAAAAAAACTTTGAAAGATGCTCACAAACCAAACTGTGCATTTGAAAGAATGAGAATATACCTTTGCAACAGAAATAAAACGAGAAGTGTCAAAGTCAAATGTCAGAGATATCAAATGTCAAACTTAGCAGTTAAGGAAATCGGACATTTCATATTTAATAACCTAATTCTTTTTTTTTTTTTTAGTAAATATGGTTTACAAGGCAGCAATGTGGATTGAATAAGAGGAACATAGACAGCTGGAGTGCTTCTAGGAAGTTGCTGCAACAGACCAGAACAGAACCACAAAAATGAACTTAACAGTGAAAATACAATGGAAAAGTGTGCATAGTTTTCAAAAGAAGATAGACTAATGGCCAACAAATATTTGAAAAAATGCTCAACATCTCTAATCATCAGGGAAATATAAATCACAACCACAATGAGATATCACTTAACTCCAGTGAGAATGGCTTTTATCAAAAAGTTCCAAAACAACAAATGCTGGCATGCATGAGAAAATAGGAACATTCATACACTGTTGGTGGAACTGCAAACCAGTACAACCTCTATGGAAAGAGTATTGAGATACCTCAAAGAACTACAGGTAAAACTACCATTTGACCCAGCCATCCCACTACTGGATAACTACCCAAAGGAAAAAAGACATTCTATAAAAAAGACACTTGCACTCAAATGTTTATAGCACCACAATTCACAATTGCAAAGATGTGGATACAACTCAAGTGCCCATCAATGCAAGTGCCAATGAGTGGATTATTAATACGTGTCATATCTACACCATGGAATATTACTCAGCCACATAAAGCAATGGTGAACTAACATATCTTATATTAAGATAGGATGGAACTGGAGACCATTCTTCTAAGTGAACTATTACAAGAATAGAAAAAAACAAAAACACCACATGTACTCATGATTAATTGGAACTAATCAATGAACACTTATGTGCACATATGGAAATAACATTCATTAGAAAGCAACCAGGAGGGTGCAGGGAGGAGGGGATGGGTAAAATTATATCTAATATGTACAATGAACACTATTTGGGTGACAGACATACCTATAGCCGGGACTCAAGTATTACAAAGGGATCCATGTAACATAAAATGTTTCTATACCCCTAATATTTTTAAATATAGAAAAAACGGAGTCTCACATATTAACATTCATTATTGCTTATAAGACATATCCATCACTCATAGCTGATAAAACTATAAACTAATCTGTAAAATTTTGCCCTTATGACATCAATTGATTACATTTGATTAGCTCTGTGTGCTTCAATTAATTCTGTAACCAAAACAAAAGAAACTGTTTAAGAGTCAAAGACTTATTGTGTTGAATGAAAAACTAGGACTTTATATTTTGCACTCAGTGAACCTGAGAATGCACATATTCATCAAGAACAAGGTTGTTTCAGAGTGACTTTTTCTTATTTAACTAAGATAGATGAGAAATCAAAGAAGATACTTATGATAGAATATCTTGGACACTCCATCTCGAATTTGTTTGGTCTTCACTCCATAGACTATAGGATTGAGCAAAGGTGGGACAAGTAGATAAAGGTTTGACAGAAGAATATGAATGTAGGAAGGAATGTGGGACCCAAATCTGTGTGTAAAGAAAGAGAAGAAAGCCAAGAGATAAAACTCAAGGAAGACCAAAATGTGGGCAATGCAGGTGTTAAAAGCCTTGAGCCTAGCTTCCTTCTGAGGAAGATTGAAGACAGTTATAAATATTCGAATGTAGGAGAGAGTGATGAAGATTATATCAAGTCCAAGTATACTGAAAGCCACAAACAAACCATAGATCTTGTTGATTCGAACATCTTCTGCTGCCAATTTCACGATGGCCATATGCTCACAGTACGAATGGGAGACCACAGTGGTCCGGTAGAATTTCAGCCGGCATTTGATGAGGATGAGACATGGAGCTACCAGGAGGGCTGCTCTGAGTATCACCCCAACCCCAATCTGAGTGAGAAGTTGATGGGTAAAAATGGTTGCATGTCTCAGAGGATCACAGATTGCCACATAGCGGTCCAGGGCCATGGCCAGCAAAATACCTGACTCAATAGCCTGGAATGTGTGGATGAGCCACATCTGCAAGAGACAAGCATCAAAGTATATCTTTGACAGATGAAACCAGAATATTCCTAGCATTTTGGGTAGGATGCAGGTACTGAGAACAATGTCTGTTGCTCCAAGCATTGCCAGGAAGATGTACATGGGCTCATGGAGGCTGCGCTCAGTTTTGATGATGACCAGGAGCAGGGAATTCCCAAACACAGCAGTGATGTACATGGTACAGAAAGGAATCCCAATCCAGAATTGCACAGATTCCAAGCCAGGGATCCCAATCAGTGTCAGCACTGAGGGCCTGAAGACTGTGCCATTTTGCTTGAGCATGTTGACTTAGGGTTCCTTGGCTGGTGGCTTCTGATTCAGGCTGGCAGTATTTGTTGGGTGTCTCCCTTTTGTTTCCTGTTCTCACCTAGATTTGTACAATCAGAGATTGAATGCGGTTTCACATGGGACTTTTCAGACATACCCAATCACTGTTGAGTTAATTAAGTAGGTCCAAGAATGCCTATATAGTTTTCTTGTTTGTTTTATCTCAGATTTCAGTTCTCTCTCTCTCTCTCTCTCTCTCTCTCTCTCTCTCTCTCTCTCTCTCTCTCTCTATCTCTCCCTCTGTTATCATCTGCCTCTCTCTATGCTTCTCTTTGTCTCTATCTGTGTCTATGTCTCCCTGTCTTTCTCTCTGTCACATACACACATTCACACACAAATAGATACCTACAGGTGTACCCACACTCATTCTGGAGAGAAGACACATTTCTAATAATGTAAGCACACGTGGTTTATGCATTATCAGTTAAAAACTATCCTGTAGAACGCCAGCTTGATTTTATTTCATAATAGGCTCGGGGTACTTAACTGATGTATCACCTGTATCTTTTCATTTGTGTACTTACGAGAAGCATTTATTCAGTCAGTCAATAGGTCAGAGAGAGAAAATAAAAGGGATTTTCACTATTTCAGGAAGTATACTAAGCATTGGGAAAAGAAGAAATTATAGAGTAGCATCCTTACTCTCAAGGAGACAATGTCATATTACAAGTGTCCTTTTAAAAATATACATATGAGGCAGTAAGATGTGATTTGGTATGTTTCTTAAACCCTGTCTTTATCCCAAAGGTGGATGTTAAGGAAATTTGCCATGGAAACTTGGATGAAATTAGAGATCTTAGAGGTAAGGGATGAAAATTACATATGAATCAAACCTGTTTATGAAAATTTAGAATTGAAAATTTTGTGCTAGGAAAAATTTAACTTGTTAATGTCCAAAAGGTAAAAGTCGTTATGCAGTTTGTTTTTCTAGAAAAATTTTCAACTATCTAAATTTGATCAATAAATATCTCTTGTTTGATACATGTACAGGAAAAAAACCTGTTCTTAATCAATATTTTCTTATAAAACACATCAGAATTTATCAATGCAAGGAATAAAAATACTTAAATACATTACATACATTACACAATGTTGAATAGGTAATTATATTGTTCAGTGAGATTCAATGTAGAACATGCTTTTTTCATTAAAAATAACAAAATTTGTATTTTTCTTATTGATATGATTCATACATAACAAGAAGTCTAATTATTCTTTACTTCAATAGAGTGGAATAAAGTGTTTTGAAATTTTCATCTAACCCAACTTGGGAATGAACAATCAAGTTTTCCTTGGTGAATTGACACACAAATGTGTGACAACAATGAAATAAATTTAAATCATTTAAAATTTTCTCTTTTATAAAAGTGTGGTAGTTTTTGACAGTACTAATGCACTGGTTTTGACATTTTTGTCTCTCTCAATTATTATTTATTATAAAATCCACCTGTGGATATGAGAACATAGCCGTCTGCTGTTGCTCAATTTCATTCATTCTACTATGTAAGTATTTGTATGCATTCCAATTTATGCCTTTGCTTGCAATACTCATTTCAAAGATACCATTGTAATACCGTAGAAGTTTTTTTTTCCTTGAAAAGAGATACACCACTAATATAGAATTTAGTTAATATCAGAATGGATTTATTGAGTATGTTTTATAAATGGAGGCACTGCACAGGGCTGGGTCAACAAAAATAAAGATGCAAAACTTGCAGCACAAAACAAGGCTATGCTCTTTGACTCTTTTAGTTTACATTTAAATTTCGCATGAGAATAATTGTCCCTATAATTTTTCTCTTTCGTGAGTCCAGATTTATGTCTTCAAGTTAACAGTGCTGTTGATTCTTATATAAATATGAAATGCTAGTTTTGTTTTTTCACATTTGTAATAACACATTTTAGTTATTTCTCTAAGTCAATTTAATTTTACTCCAAGAGGCTTAGGGCCAGATGTAGCTATATGATGCTCTCAACACAAATTATCCCCTCCTTTGCTGAATTTCAAGGTAAACACAATGCACATTCGTTTGAAATGATACAAATTGCACATATGAGGGTTATCTGGAAAGTATCCAGCCATTGATAATATAACAACCACATACTACAAGGTCAGATACTTTCCGGACAGCCCTAATATTTGTAAAATTGGATGTTACCCTCCCAGATTATCTTTATCAAAAAGTAATTATTTGAAAACCTCACTTCTCTGATAATCTAACCATTTTCTTAGTTTCTTTACTGGGTAATCCAGAACTGCAATAAATCTGTAATCACTGAGAAGCATCGTTGCCATCAATTTTGCTCTCAGAGCTTCTTTGAATCTTCATAGACAGGAACCCTATATTGACTCTCGAGACTGATCCAATTATTTTTTCTCAGTTCTTACTTTTCCTCCCACTCACCCTCACCTCCTTAATCCCAACACCTCCATTGCCATCCCATCACAAACACTACACACATGCACACACATTCACAGACACATAAAACTATTAATTGAAAAATATATTTAGTCAAATATTCACCATATTTTCTAACTGATTTTTTGCTGTGTTTTTAAAAATCACCACACATCTGTGTTACTAAGTTTGCTGGTCATCTGGCTAGTGATTTATATCTTCATCATTAGTTCTCATTTTCAACTCTCCATACCGTCACAGAGGTGTTTACTTTTCACCCACATTTGGTGATTGCCATTTTTCAAGGTGGTAAATGCTCACAGAATTTGCTCTTTCTTCAGTTTGTGCAAAGATCTTTTTGGAGACATCACATTGTTCCAACTGAAAATGAGCCATGTTTTTGTTTTCATCACTTCAACCTCTTTACAAACTTCATACCAGTCATTAGAAGCTATACTTTAGAATTCTATAAAATAATTTTAAATGCCACAAGATGTCTTTTATACTTTTCTATGCTCACTACCTGCTTCTTTAAGATTGTTTCCTGCCCCCATGTTTAATATTCAACTCTCAGCCCAGGCATAATCTCTATGGAACAACTGCTAATGTCCTTAAACGGAAGTTGATATTCCTCCTTTTGGTTCAGTCTCAATGACAGGTTGACTACTTAATAAATACAACGCACTGGAAATTAATGAATCAATTTGAGTTTAATATTTCTTGAGTTCATTAAATATCAAAATTGTCCAAATTAATACAAATGCAATCTACTTGCCCTGTTGCAGGAGGAATGGAGGACTAGGATTAGGAAAAGTAAGAAACAAATCTAGGAGTAATGCAAAGATTCCTAGTGTCTTGCTGTTTAAGCTTCATCTGTTTTATTAATATTACTGCTTTGTTGACCAGAGCAAGGATGCATATCTACCTTATTTGAAGATCTGAAGAAATTTACTGTTGATGAGGAAAGAAAAGAAAGGGAAAATACCTCCTTGATCAAGAGGAAATCAATACTACCTTTTAATACTCCTCATGTCCTATGTTGAATTCTATATAAAATATCAATCTCCTTTTCAGGATGCCTCTTCAGAGCTGACACTCAATTAGAGCTAACCCCTTATATACAATTACATGTTCAATTCCCCATAATCCCTTTGGATCTTATCTAAATCTTTCTCTCTAATTCTCATAGGCATCTATGGAAACACACACTCACAAGTTTAATTTCCTTACTTTCTTATGTAAGTCTAGTATGTACTTCCTCATTGTAATGTGGTATTCCATACAGATAAAGAAATCCATTTCCAGAGACAAATAGAGAACACAAACAGTATAAGCCCTTGGTCAAGGGCTATGATATAATCCTCCTTAGGTAAGAAGAGTGGGTGAAATCTTTTCTACAGGCCAAAAATTTTAACCAATCACCAATCAGAATAAAGTATTAAAAGATAATTTCAAGATGCAATAAAAGCAATCACATATAAAGCCAGAATAATTTTTTAATTAACTAGTTATTAGCTGGGAATTTACATAGTATAATAATAATTTGGATACATGATTATATATTGCATAAAGAAAACAACAGAAATATCTATAGGAAAAACAGAATAATATAAATTAATGTTAATGCTATATAACACATCTTGAAAAGAAGAGAATTGATAGATATAATTTATTTTAAATATTAAATTTATTTTTAATTAAAATGTTTTCTGTAAATATTGACATAATATTAGCAGAATTATAAATATTCTTTCTTAATTTATATGCAAATGTGATTTATGTATGGTTTCATATATAAATATATGTTTACACACATATAATAGATGTTATAGGATATGTATCATTCTGCATACTAGTTTCTCTTCAAAATATTTTTAAGTGTATTTCCATATAAGCACTTAGTTATAATTAGTGGTATAAAAATTGCACTATATTGTATTTTCAGGATGTATACAGTACATTCATCCTGTGCATTTATACTGTTTTAGTTTTTCACTGTGGACAATCCTATGAGCATATATACTCACTTTTGAGAGTTTGCATGCATACTTGTACTAGTGAACATGTAAAATCCATTTATTAGGTAATTATTAATCATTATTTTATTATGTTCTCTGACATCACATTCCTACTTTTATTTCCTGATAAATACATTTCACTTTTGTCAGTAACACCAATAATTATTGCCCCTATGGTGATAAAAATGCAATCCACAGTGCCATCACACAATGACCAAGAAAATAACTGCTACTTTTACATTCATTTAGGGAACAAGTATGGATTTTTGGTCTATTTCAAAGGTATAAATTAATACGTATGCTTATAATTTTGAGATCTATCTGTAGTAAAATCTTTGTTCTATCTCCACATGGAAAAATTAAAATGATTTCATGCTCCAAGAATATCTAAAGTCCTTATGTCCTGTAATGTCTGATGTTATGTGTAGAAAGGAAGAAATAAAGAGCCTTTATTCTCTTTCCTGCAGTTGCGGTGTTGGGGGATGCAGGTTGATTATGTAACTGCTAAGATGACAACAATGAGCAACATTCTTTTATTTTGATTTTATGCTAGGTATTGTTTTAGAAGATATGTGTGTGTGTGTGTGTGTGTGTGTGTGTGCACGCATGTGTGTGTGTATGTATATATCATGTCATTTAATTTTTTCAAAAACCTTGTGAGGTATATAATATTTTATGCCCAATAATTGCCTTAAGGGATGATTGGTCATCATTCATATTAAAGGATGATATGCCTGATAAAAATAATAAACTGTGTTGGTTTTAAAATGTGGTCTAAGCACTGTGCTCAATACTTTATCCTTATTGACCTAATGTCAGATGTGAAAGTCTTTTGTAGGCTCTTTCACACCATTGTGTTCCTCCTTGTCTCACTGGTCATTTCCAGTGAACAATCACAGCCTCTTTCAGGTACTCCAGAAACATGATGTTTGGGATACTACTGTGGTCTTTTGGGAAGCTCAAGACCACTTAATCAGTGAAAATTATTATTCCTATAATTAATTTAATATGAAGACTTTCATAAAGAAGCTGCCTTTTTTCTTTCTCCAGTAATGTACTTAAACAGAAAAAGAAATAGATGTGGAGGTACTCCTTGCTTTGCACAATGCTATAACTTAATGTTGTGCATATGTGAACCACTTGCTCATTTTACACAGTTACTATATACATGTATTCCAGTTAAACCAGTGATGCGTAAAGAAAGCATTCATATAGCATCATTCTAACTCAGGAGACAGTGTCCACTCATCTTCCACATATTATGTTTCCATCTCTCTTCCCTGCAGCTTACCCTGCTTTTTTCTTCCATTTGTTTCTTATAGCTTGTGCTTTTGTATTGATTCTTTCCTTCCATTTGCCTTTATTTCCTTTCCTACTCAAATTGAATCATATTACTGGAGAAAGGAAAAAGGCAGCTTATAGATAAGAGTAACAAAAGAAATGAGTTGCAAATGTATGTAAGAATTAAATAAGTTAATGAATTAAGTTTACTCTGTGTATGATACTATACTAAAGAAGGAATCAAATATTAACACAAACCGTAAATATTCTTTATGTCAAGGATTTCATACCCTTATGAGGACCCTGAAACATGGACACAAATAACCACCCTTCAAAGCAGACTAGGGAGGGAATTATGGGACGTATTCAATCACATGTGCATAAGCACACCAAGAAGACACTACTTTTTACTAGGAGGAATGGGGCAAAAATTCACGGAGATGTTGTCATTTGATAATTTTATCAGCAAAACTTTAGGCTTCAAGAAAGAAATATTGAAAAGACCAAGCACGAGAAGTAAAAAGCTTATATTAGGAATGTAAATCATGGTACATATCAAGTCATCTAGTATATTAGTGGCTTACAGACATGAGAACTATGACTGGACAAGTTATGACTTGAAGATCTAGAAATTTGAAAATAAAACAAAGAATTAATATTTAGTTCTCTATACTAAAACTTGATTTATTATTCAAAATATTTACTACATTTGTAATATTCACCAACGTTTTAAGGAGCCTATAATATGCTCAAAGTATAAGCTTTTTCTTTTCAGAGAACTCAATGCTAATGGACTATATGCTTATTTTTCATTCTTTTTTCCCAATTATACACAAATGCAATTCCTAATTATATATTTCATATTGTTATTTTTCAATAAATCTTAAATTCCATGATGGCTATGAGTATGTTTTCAGCATCTAGTATTAATCAAAGTATACACCTAAACTATTGCCATAGTTTTGCCATCTTAATGGTGGCTTGTTTATGCCAGCAGCAAAGAAGCCTGGAACGTGAGTGGCAATGCAATCATGAAAGGCCTTTTCCACAGCTTGTTGAGAACTGAATAGTTGTCCTTGCAAGAAGTGATCCAAAGCCTAGAAGAAGTGGTAGTCAGTTGGCATAAGTTCTGGTGAATATAGTGGACAACAGAGGATTTCCAAGACTAGCCTCTGTAGTTTGAGCAGTGTTGTCTTGCCAGAGAATTGGCCTGTCTCTAGTGACCAATCTCAGCTGCTTAATTGCAAGCATCCTCATCATTTCATCCAATTGGTTGCAGTAGACATCCACTGTAATTGATTGACCAAGTTTCATGAAGCTGCAGTGGACAATACCAGCGCTGGACCACCAAACATACACCATTAGCTTTTTCGAGGGATATTATGTTTTGGACTGTGTTTCAGCACTTCATCTTTATCTAATTATTGTGGCAAATGCTTGAGATTGTCAAAAGGAATCATTTTTCATCACATGTAACAATACGAAGTAGAAATGGTTCGCCTTTATGTTGTGAAAGCAAAGAAAGGCAAGCTTCAATATGGTTTCTCTTCTGACGCTTGTTTAATTCATAAGGTACCCATCTATCCATCTTCTTTACCTTGCTGATCTGTTTCAAATGGTCCAATGTTATTGAAAAAGTAACATCAAACCTTGCTGCTAATTCACATGTAGGTTGAGATGGATTCACATCCACTGCAGCTTTCAGCTCATCATAATCCACCTTGGTCTCAGGTCGCTCACACGGCTCATTTTCAAAATTAAAATCACCAGACTGGAGCTTCTCAAATCATTGATATACTGTGTGTTCATTAGCTACATCCTTTCCAAACACTTCGTCGATATTTCAAGCTGTCTGTGCTGCATTGATTCCACCAAGGAACTCATATTTGAAAATAACACAAATTTTTGATGTATCCATGATTTTGCAAAAATTACTGTAAAAAACTTTGAAAGATAATCACAAGCCAAACTGTGAATTTGAAAGAACGAGGATGTGCCTTCACAAAGAAATAAAACAAGAAGTGTCAATGTGAAATGTCAGAGATATCAACTGTCAAACTTAGTATTTTAGGAAATTGGACATTTCATACTTAATAACCTAACAGAATAGATTTTTGTTGAGTAAATATGGTTTAAAAGGCAGCAATGTTGATTGAAGAAGAGGAAAATAGATAGATAGAGTGCTTCTAGGAAGTTGTTGCAACAGACCAGAGCAGAACCACAAACGTGAACTTAGCAGTGAAAATACAATGGAGAAGTGTGCATAAATAAATAAACAATACATATATACATAAATACATAAATAAATAAAATAGTGAATCTTGTATAAATTAATTGAGAATGAATAAAAAGTAATAAATTAAGATATACTATCTGGAAAAAATAGTGATGCCATTTTTAATATAAGACATATATTAATAAATGTAGGATTTAGAGAAAGTAAATGCAATCTTTTTGAAATGGTTAGTATATCACATTAGCCTATGTCTATGGAAGAACTAAGAGAATAAATCTGGCAGGATATCTTAAACCTGCATAGCACATTGGAATTTAGAACCGGACTAGGTATTAAGCTGTATCGAGGCTATAGCTTCAGTTCTGCCCCCACTCGTGACCTTAGTTGAGGCATTTCACCACTCTGAATTCTCTCTTCATGCAAGTTTAAGCAAAACTCATATCTACATTCTCTTTCACATACCTAAATGTAAATTTTAATCCTGGACCTGGAGCTCAAAGAAACAAAAAGCAAAAAAAAAAAAAAAAAAAAAAAGCAAAAAAAAAAAAAATCTATATCTATATCATCTATCTATCTATCTATTTCTCTCTATATGGAGAGAGAGAGAGAGTGCTGTATTTTTCAGTTGTATTCTAAATCACTCTTTAGATATAAAATAGAAGAATGAAGAGAAGTGTTATGGGCATTAAATTTTTTTAAACAGTAGTTGTATGTTCAATACACAGTCTGGTTGATAATAATGACAGCTTTAAATCATCTGGACTTTTTAATTCAAAGGATGCATTCTAGTACCCATATAATTTATATGGTTAAACTGAATTTTTTTTAGTGTTTACCTTGAGCTGTGTCCTGGGTTAACCACTTTATGTAATTTAATCATTACAAAATAAAATTTGCTTCCCATAGAGGTTGTACTAGTTTGCAGTCCCACCAGCAGTGTATGAGTGTTCCTATCTCTCCACATCCTCGCCAACATTTATTGTTTTGGGACTTTTTGATAAATGTCATTCTCACCGGAGATAAATGATATCTCATTGTGGTTTTGATTTGCATTTCCCTTAGAGATGTTTAGCATTTTTTCATATGTTCATTGGCCATTAGTCTATCTTCTTTTGAAAAGTTTCTCTTAAGGTTGCAATTGGCATGTACTTGTTTATAGGGGGCTATATATCCTGAAAGATTTAGGAGCCAACAAAGAATCTCCTTGAAAACAATCTATTAGTAACGCCATTAGAAGAGGCAAAAGGCCTTTGTGGTTGTGGGAATCTGGCCTATGAACAACATTATGGCACAGGGTTGTGAAATCACAGCTATCTATTTGGGACAAGGATGACAGTGCAATGAATACATGACTTGGTTCCCAGGCCTCACTCTCCTCTTGGCGTAATGAGTTTGGGGGTCCTTTACAGAACCAAGGTAAGGAGCGAGCCAATACCACCTCCATTTTTTCATTGTCGTTGTTTGTTTTTGTTATTGTTTTAATACTGGGACAGGAGACTTTTTTTTTTTTTTTTGCTTTTTTTTTAAATACTCAGAAGACATAAGAGCAGGAAAAAGTTATAACCGACAACTTCATAGGAAGAAAAGAGGAGAACACCAAGATTTTTAAGGAGGCCATACTAACTCAACCTAAAATAAATGGCCTTATACCTCTCAAAAAATCTACAGCACTACAGTCTTGTGAAACAATAAAATAATAAAAGAAATTTGTAGCAATAGTTATAAAAGAAATAGTTTCCAACCCCCAGCTTCTCAAAAAGAAAGTAGAGAATGATATTTCAAAATGGCTCACCTAAAAAATGATCCAAACTATTAATAGGTATCAGGCTTCATTCTTGAATGTATGATTAATTATAAGGACTCTGAAGTATAGAGGAAAGCAAGTTTTGAGTCACCTTGGTTCTAAGTAATTTGTTTTTGTGTTATCTCATGTGAAGCATATTGAAAGCTCTATCTCCTGAGAATATTTTGATAACTTCCCTCTGATGCACCTCCCCTCTACAAATAATTATTTGTTGCAATAAATAACTCAGGAAAGGCAGATCCCTCTATCAGATGTTTGCAGCACCTCATAAGGATCCATCCACTCCCTGCCTACACTAAGGAAGGTGAGACTGAAAGTAGAACCATACTACTGACTTCACTTGTCAAGCCTTTCAGAATGCTGAGGTTTCATGGTGAGAAGATCACACAGTATGAAAAAATAACTGTTCAATTATTTCCACTAAAGTAACAGAGAAGGGACGTTATCTTTAGTAGATACTTAATTGATGTTTTCCTTATATTCAGAATGAAAAATCATAGAACCTCATAGTCCTCAGAGAGGGAAGAGAAAGGAGAGTTTGGAAAAGGTAAGAATACAGAAGCCTAAGTGAGGAGCCAAGAATAGTATTGCAGGAACTAATGTTTAAGTATGACGGGGAGTCACAGTACATAAGTGAGAGATTAAGGTGGTTTTTTTCATCTCGGGGGAAAGACTGGAAAAATATATATCTTAAAAGGATTGAGAGGGGAGTAGGAGGTGAGCCATACTTAATTGGAGCAGTTAAATGTCTTTTGGATCTGCAGGGACACTCTATGGAATATCTTTCTGGCTAGGATAGTAAGCCACCATATAGATAAATGAAAATCCAGGACAAGGATAACTGAAAATTGAGTCATTTGACAAACCCTAGAATGAATATTCTCTATAGGATGAAATAACTCTCTTCCTGTGCTTGCAAGTTTAATGACATTTACACATCAGTTCTAAATAAGCCTCCATATTTAACATGACCCGCAAAACTATTGTACATTAAAATTTAAAAGGGATCCTGGATGATGTGGTAAGCTTTATGTTTTTGCTAGGCATTAGCAAGCATAGGCTGCAGTAGAAATCTCTAAACTATTAATTTATTTGTCTAAACAAAATTTAACTATATACTTCTGTGTCCAAACACAGCTGGGCTACCTTTACTGGAATATGAGAAGGGTGCATTGCCAATCTTAAAGTCAGTTAAAGTCAAATTGATTAAGGGATACTCATGTATAAAAGAGTTGGAAGCTAATTTGAAATCACATATGGTAAATGTCTAATATAGAAACAAAGCAATACATTTGGTAGAGATTGAATGGTTGGAGGAATTCTTATGTTATAAAATAGTCAAGGAATTATGTTTACAGAATGTTGCATATAAACTGGCTTTTAGTAAATGGATTGAATTACTGTTGGTTGAGATGAAACATGACCACCCATGAAAATATGATCAGAAATTATACACAAAGTTTGATACGGGAATGAATAAGTTGTACCTAGTGGAATGAAATATCGAATTTGATTAGCTTAGAGAGTGAGTACAAAAAAATTAAATTAGTTGAAACAGAATACATTCTCACTGAAAAGAACCAGGGATATAGGCCCAAGAAATATTAGAAAATGAAGCAGGTAACAATACAGGTTTAAGTATATACCTGAGTTTTACACTAGTTATTACAGTGGTGTTGATTATCGTCTTGATGCTGGTGGTGATGGTAGTGATTGTGTCAGTCCTAAAAATAGAAAGGAAAGATGAGTAAAAAGATGAAGATGTAAAGATGAAATAATACCTTTGCAACAATCTGGATGGAACTGGAGACCATTCTACTAAGTAAAAAGTATTGCAAGAATGGAAAAACAAATACCACATGTGCTCACTATTAAATTGGAACTAACCGATGAGCACACATGTGCACAGAGAGAAGTAAAACTCAGTGGAAAGCAACCAGGGGGAAGGGGGCTGGAGGGGACGAGGATAAACCAATTTAATGGGTACTATGAACACTGTTTGGGTTACAGACACACATATAGCCAGGACTCGAGCTTTAAAAAAGCACATATGGTAGTAAAACTGAGCAGGAACCAAGCAGGTGGGAGCAGGGAGGAAGCTACGGATAAATTCACACCTAAAATGGGTACAATGCACACTATGTTGGTGATGGGCACACTGTAACTTTGACTCAGATGGCACAAAAGCTATTCACATTACCAAAACATGTGTAACCCTGTAATACTCTGAAATAAACCAAACAAAAAAGGATCCATGAAACCTGAAACACTTATAATAAAAAATATTTTGAAACCAGCCTAAAAAAAAAAAGTTGAAACAAAGGGAGAGTGAGTTATATGTATGAATCTGCAGTAAATGTATGTATGTATCTTTAAAGGAGTTGCATGGCATGTTGTGGGAACTCAGAATTTTATGTTTTATAAGACAGCTCTTTGAGTATGGCAGGAAATGTGTTGAGTGACTAGATGTGGGTAATGTTTGTGGTGTGGTTGCACGCCTCAGTCTATTAGGCACAATGACTTCTTTATTTTTATTTCAACATGAGTAACTCTGATACTTCACATGTGCAGCTGAAAAAATTGTATAAAGCTACTCTTGCCCTTAGTATTCTAAGTCCCTAAGAAGTTGGTCTCTTTGTTAAGGGCTATATGTATTACTTGCAATATTCCGTCATATGAAAGGACATGCTTTGTAAAAGCATACTGGTTATACCATGAAAGATGTAGCAGGATATAGCAGATATTCAGTACTGAGAATGTGTGAATGGCAGACTGAACAAGTATAGGCCTACATGGCAATGGACAGAAATCTATAAATTGTGATTCATTTGTGATCTGCTTCTTGAAGACATATTAACACCAACAAAAGGATTATTTTGTTATTTTATATTTGCATGGTTTTAAAACAGTACGCAATTTCTACTTTGGCTGACAGCAAAAAAAAGAAGAGTCTTTTGTCCCAATCCTTTCTGCCTTTAGCTCTATTCCCGAGAAGAATCCTTCATTAACTTCTGTTCGATTTTTCCTCTGGTGTTTCTTCCTTTTGTTTATATTTTTAAATAACGTGATTCTATAAAAAGACATTGTGTTTGGATTTCATCCACTTTTAGATAAGAGTTTCATTCATTTATATTATGTTCCTTCCTATACTGTCCCCCATATCTAAATGTACTCGATTCAGTTATTTTCTGTTTCTACATGGCAGTCTGCAAATTTAAACAAAACATTGAAATCTAAACATATTCAACCAAGAATAGATATTATCCCCTTCTTACCTTCTTTGTAGAAGGTATTGACACCATTTCCTCACATCATGCTTTTTTTTATAGATTTGCTAAGATATTTATTGTTTCCTAATATATTATATGTACATATTAAAGTAGAGATATTTCAAATTTCTTCAAGTAATCATTTGTTGATGTTTGTTTTTATTCTAGCATCAGCTGAGAAGTAATAGCAATACCCACTTTAATGATTTTATTTCTCTCATATTTTGATAAATATCCTCCTTTGAAACAAATCAACATATCATTTAAAAAGAAAACATCAAACAATGTTGAAATACACTGTGGAATGAATGGCATCCCATGAAGTTAACAAGAATGACTTGGGGTATTTGTGAGCTATTGAATATTTTATGCTTTATTTCTATAGGTAGAAATACTAGAAAAAAATGCACGTTTCCAGATGCCTATTTATAGGTATGATGTTGATGAGAGAGGAAGTGCAGGAACTTCTTTCAAAGCTTCTCCAAAGATTACTGAAAACGAAAGTATACGAAAAAGTACTTAAATAAAAGTGCCAGGAAAGAAAAAGCATTCTAGGAGTGAAATTTTTCTAAGCACTGGGATAAAAGATAAAATTATGTCCTTAATTTTTATTTTCACTTGATCAATGATTGTGTGTTTGAGCACAAAGGTAATTCTACTTGCTCCTACCATTTTTTTTTTTTTTTTTTTTTTTTTTGGAAAAAAGGGTCTGTCTCTGTTGCCTAGGCTACAGTGCAATCAGATCATAGTTCACTGTAGCCTTGAACTCCTGGCTCAAGCAATACTCTGGCCTTAGCCGCCTCCCTAGTAGCCAGAACTGTAGGCATGCACCACCATGCCTTGTTAATTTTTCTATTTTTTGTAGAGATGAGGTCTTGCTATGTTGCTCAAGCTTGTCTCAAACTCCTGGCCTCGAGTGATCCTCCCACCTCTGTCTCTTACTTCACCCAGCCAACTCTTTCATTTTAATAGCAATTATCTATTGACCTAACTCCAGATAGTTATTCAGATAGGTTTGGTGAACTTCTAAGGATCAATACCTTCATTTATATTTGCTGAGCATTAATGCTGCCACAGAGAAGTTAGATTCATTATCTCTTCCTATCTTACAATTTATGGATTTTTTTCCCCCATTAATAGCATTTGGAAGCTGATCTAGGTTGGATTTCAAGAAATATCCTAGGGCCGGGCGCGGTGGCTCACGCCTGTAATCCCAGCACTCTGGGAGGCCGAGGCGGGCGGATAGTTCTGAGCTCAGGAGTTCGAGACCAGCCTGAGCAAGAGCGAGACCCCGTCTCTTCTCTACCAAAAATAGAAAGAAATTAATTGGACAGCTAAAAATATATATAGAAAAAATTAGCCGGGCATGGTGGCGCATGCCTGTAGTCCCAGCTACTCGGGAGGCTGAGACAGTAGGATCGCTTGAGCCCAGGAGTTTG
>RJWJ010005566.1:50341-67613 GCA_004363605.1 Indri indri | reverse complement strand
AGTGCCGTGGTGTCAGCCTAGCTCACAGCAACCTCAAAGTCCTGGGCTCAAGCAATCCTACTGTCTGAGCCTCCCGAGTAGCTGGGACTACAGGCATGCGCCACCATGCCTGGCTAATTTTTTCTATATATATTTTTAGCTGTCCAATTAATTTCTTCCTATTTTTGGTAGAGACAGGGTCTCGCTCTTGCTCAGGCTGGTCTCGAACTCCTGAGCTCAGAACTATCCGCCCGCCTCGGCCTCCCAGAGTGCTAGGATTACAGGCGTGAGCCACCGCGCCCGGCCTCTTTCTATTTTTTTTAAGTAGAGACGGAGTCTCGCTCTTGCTCAGGCTGGTCTCAAACTCCTGAGCTCTAATGATCCACCTGCCTCAGCCTCCCAGACTGCTAGGATTACAGGCGTGAGCCACCGTGCCCGGCCTACTGTGCATTCATTAGCCATATCCTTCCCAACTTTTCGTTGATATTTTGAGCTGTTTGCACTACATTGGTTCCACAATGGAACTCATATTGAAAAATAACAGAAATTTTTTACTTATCCGTGGTTTCACAAAAATTGCTCTAAAAAAAAAATTTGAAAGATAATAACAAGCCAAAATGTACGTTTCAAAGAATGATGATGTACCTTCATAATTAAAAAAAATAAAACAGTGTCAAAGTGAAATGTCAGGCTGAGCATGACAAAAAAAAAAAGTGAAATGTCAGAGATACCAACTGTCAAACTTAGTATTTAAGGAAATCAGACATTCCATACTTAATAACCTAATATTTCTAGAGAAACCCGTGCATATGTGCACAGGGAGATATGTACAGGAATGCTCATGGTAGAATGTGTTTGTACTAGCAAAAAAACAAAACTAGAGATAACCCAAATCTCTATAAATAGGAGAATGGAGAAATCAATTGTGGTATTGCAGCAATGAAAATGAATGAACTACAGGTATATATATGCATCAACACAGATGAGTCTCAGGAAGATAATGTTGAGAACAAAAAGAAAAAGGCTATAAAAGAATACGTAAACTTATTTATTCTTCGATATGAAGTTCAAAAACAAATAACAAACGATTTATGGGTACTACCATTTATAAACTTAAAAAAAAAATAAGGGAAGAAGCATATTAATAGAATTGGGAATAATAGTTTCCTCCTGGGGTGGATTGAATTGAGAAGGGGCCCCCAGGACTTCAAAGGTCCTAGTAATGTTCTCTTTCTTAAGCTGGGAGATGAATTCAGGGTGTTAGTTTTATTCCTATAACCCTACCCTGGGTCATAAATATTCAGTATTTTATAAAGATAGTTTTTAAAAATTAAAAAAGCAAGTGATACGGAGCTGAGGCTGGAACATTTAATTGGGGCCAAGCCGTGAAGGGCCTGGAAGCCCGGTTGAGCAGCTTGGGTTTCACCTTGTGCTCTCTCCTCTCTCTCCCTGAAGGCCGGAGCAGAGCTGCACGCATTAGGTGAGGAAGGACAGTCACAGACTCAGACCAAAATGGAGTTGAGAAATAGCGGGCTCTTCTGCCCTTTTCCGAAAGCCCAGAAGCTACACCCTTTCTTTAACAGATTCTTGTTTATTAATATTTACTTACTTATTCTCCTGCTTTAAGTTTCCTTTCTCGTGTATTCTCAGATTTGACCCTGAAAATAGCCACGTGTGGAATAAGTATTACCCCGTTGTACTGGTGAGGAATTTGAGCCCCAAAAGTTAGGTTGCTCACACAAGATCTTCCACCTACCAAGTGGCAGTGACAAGGCCATTTGGGTTGCTTTTTATCATGTATATGTTATTATATATGTGAATAAATGTGTTTGTATCAGGAGTCCCCAACCTCTTGTGAATGAAAAACTGTTTAATGTTCCAGAAGCCATTAACTGGGGGGGAATCATTAATCAGGAAGGATAATTTACAACAGTGTAGGAGATCTCTGAGGGAGAGACGATGCTGAAGAGATCTCACCGATCTCAGCTGGGTACCTGCTCCATGGTTTTTTCCTCTTCTGAATTTGTGTCTAGTGCCTTCCGCGGGGGCTGCGGAGAGAGCCAGAGTTCTGAAGGAAGAAGGCAATGAGCTTGTAAAGAAGGGAAACCACAAGAAAGCTGTTGAGAAGTACAGCGAAAGCCTCTTGTTTAGTAACCAGGAATCTGCGACATACAGCAACAGGTATCTTCTTCACGGCTGCTTCAGGACATTGGGTGTTGTGCTCCATAGTCTTCTCTTGGACTCTGGTGGGCTCCTCCTCCCCAGCATTTGGTCAGTGTGTTACAGCTCAAAGCGTGCATTGACACTGTGAGCTGGGCATTGCCAGTGGCATTCGCTGTCTTGAAGGGTGGAGGGATGCCAAAGGGTAGCCTGGGCTTTGTGAGCCCCTCCCCCCACAGTTTTCCTAAGCGTACAATATAAGTAAAAGCAGTGTGCTTGCTGTGCAGACACAACCTAAACAGAAGTCTCTTAGTCTCTTCACCCCCTACCCTGCTCCCCACCCCGTGGTTTCTTCAAGACCCTCCTGTTAGAAGTTTTGGCACCATTTCTGTCTAAGAGCACTGGCCCAGAAGCCATAGTGTGGGATAACTATTGCCTGGCCTGGGAGCAGGAAGGAGGGGTGTAGTCTAGCTGGAGGGGTTAGACTTGGGGGCCTGTAGAAGGCCCTGTACCAGGAGTTGCTGTCAGTGACCACTGACAGAGCCTGGGAGCCAGGGTACTGTCCCTTTATTGTGTAGGAGTCATTACTCTGCAACAGTGCTCAGAAGTATAGATGGTAGGTGTTCTTCCTGTTTTAAAGTTGAGAAAATCGAGGCTCAGAGAAGGAAGGGCTTTGCCTGAGCTTACCCAGCCAGTAAATGGTGGCACTGGAATTGGAATCTGGCTCCAATGAGATCTTCCTGTTAATTTTACTCTCGGAAGCGTCAAACATTCATCAAGAAATCATATCTGATCCAAATATTTATTATAAAACATCTATTAAAAAAGTATCTGTTTCTCCTTCCCTGTCAACATACACATTTCACTCTCTAGTTCAGAAACCCTGGGTCTGTGCTGGGTGTGGTGGCCCACACCTGTAATCCTAATACTTTGGGAGGTCAGGAGTTAGAGACCAGCCTGAGCAAGAGCAAGACCCTGTCTCTACAAAAAATAGAAAAATTAGCCAGGCGTGGTGGTACGCACCTGTAGTCCCAGCTACTCCGGAGGCTGAGGCAGGACAATCGCTTGAGCCCAGGAGTTTGAGGTTGCAGTGACCTATGATGACGCCACTGCACTCCAGCCTGGGTAACAGAAAGAGCCCCTGTCGCAAAACAAACAAATAAGTAAGTAAATATCTATCTACCTTGGGTCTAATTTAGGCAAACAGTTTCTTATTCCAAACTTGGGATAAAATGTATTTCAGATTTTAGTGAGGTAACACAGTCCGCATGCTGAATTGCATAACACTGTAGCAGGGTCTGGGCAGCTTACTGAAGTAAGTTACTAGTATTTCTGCAAGTGAAACATGGAAATGCCATGTTCAGTTCACATGGGGTGGGATAAAGAAACTAAGTAGCTTCATGTCAACTCATTTCAGGTTTTGCCAAATGAGTTGAAAGAGAACTTGCGCTTTTAAAGGTTGGATTTTGGAATTTTGGACCTATGATTTTACTGCAGATTGGACCAGGGGTGCCTCAGTCTGCCAGGCTCACTCGAAAAAGAAGCCTACAGCCTTTTTGTCCCACGTTTGTGTGGCACCATCTTCTAACTCCTCTTTCTCTGGGCGCCCTTTGGGCTTGCTTATTACCTTACGCTGGTGAATACCTCCATTAACTCATTTTTCTGGATTTTCACCAAATTTGTAACTATGTTTTCTTTTGTTTAAATACTGTTCTTCATGCACATATCTCTGTGCCACACTGTCACATCATGTCCCTTCCTCTGTCGGTCAGAGCAGTCACAGAGCCTGCCTAAATTCAAAGGGAGAGAACAGAGACCCCTCCACCTCTCAATGGGAAGAGCACCAAAGAATTTGTGCCTGTCTTCAAATTGCTACAAGGAGGTGGTTTTTCTCTAAGTTAATTTATAATAAAAATCCTGTGCAATCACATAGGACTAGTAGAATTTTGAAATTCATGATAGTGATTCCAAAGTTTGTGAGGAAAAAATGAGAACAATAGCAAAAGAGAATTTAGTGTATGATAAAGTATAGGGAGAAAAGGGATTATTCAATAAATGGTGTTGGATTGGCTGGGTAAGAGTGAAAAATAAACCTGAATCCTACCTCAGTTCTTTTTTATTATTATTATTATTATTATTATTTATCCTTTACACAGTTCCTGGTGCACCCAATTCTTATTTTAAAATAAATTCTAAGTGGATTACAGTTTCAGATGTAAACAGTAAAACCATTAAGTTCTGAAAGAACACGTAGGCTAATTATCTTGCAGTGGGGACAGTATTCTTATGTGGAGGAAAGTAACTCACAGAAGTCACTGAAGGAAATGTTAGGGAAATTTGATTCATAGATTAAAAAAGACCTTATGTTGGCTGGTCTGAAGGCAGTGAGTTATCTCACTTGATCGTTCGCAGTTAGATTGAACTCCTTGTTCTACTACTTTCCCCCCTTCTCACTACTGCACTTGACTAGTCTTAAAAAAAAAAAAAAAAAGACCTATGTAGAGATGTTCAGCTTTACCCATATTTAAAGCAATTAAAACAATGAGATATCATTTTTTTCCATTGGTAGAAATTAAAGCTTGAGACCCAGGGTTGGTACAGTTGTAGGAAAATAGGCTCTGTCAAAAACTGTTCTTAACAGTACAGTTTTTTTGGAGAGCATTCGGGCAGTAATAGTAAAAATTTAAAATGCATATGTCTTTTGACCCAGTAGTTCCTTGTATAAGGACGTTAAATGCAGCATCATTTATTTACAAACTGGAAACAATGAAAAATACCCCCCGATAGGAAATCGGTAAAATAAATCATGACACATCCAGCTGCACCCTGCACCCACTGAAAACAGTGAGGTGGAATGGATGAACTTCCATAATGAGCTCCCACACATCAGACTGTTGTTTTTTTCTTTTTTCTTTTTTCTGTTGCCCGGGCTAGAGTGCCGTGGCGTCAGCCTAGCTCACAGCAACCTCAAACTCCTGGGCTCAAGCAATCCTCCTGCCTCAGCCTCCCGAGTAGCTGGGACTACAGGCATGCACCACCATGCCTGGCTAATTTTTTCTATATATTTTTAGCTGTCCAGCTAATTTCTTTCTATTTTTTTAATAGAGACAGGGTCTTGCTTTTGCTCAGGCTGGTCTCAAACTCCTGAGCTCAAATGATCCTCCTGAGCTCAAAAGATCCTCCCGCCCTGGCCTCCCAGAGTGCTAGGATTACAGGTGTGAGCCACCATGCCCAGCCCAAAACTCACACATGCTTTTTTCGACCACACATGTAGAATATTTTGTTGTATGGATGTACGTGACTTTTTTTCCAACATTTTATTATGAAAATTTTCAAAATAAAGTTGAAAGAACTATACATTGAACACCCATATACCTACTTCCTAAATTCTACAATTAATATTTTGTTATGTTTGCTTTATCACTGTCCCTCTGTTGATCTGTCTTATTATCTTTGATGTATTTCAAAGTAAATTGCAAACATCTTTACATTTCACCCCTAATGTATCAGCATCGTAATTTTTTTTTTTTTTTTTTTTTGAGATAGGGTCTTGCTTTATTGCCCGGGATAGAGTGCAGTGGCATCATCATAGCTCACTGCAACCTCATGCTCCTTGGCTCAAGTGATCCTCTTGCCTCAGCCTCCCAACTAGCGGGGACTACAGGTGCACACCGTGGCACCTGGCTAATTTTTCTATGTTTAGTAGAGATGGGATCTTGCTCTTGCTCAGGCTGGTCTTGAACTTCTGACCTCAAGGAATCCTCCCGCCTCGGCCTCCCAGAGTGCTAGGATTACAGGCGTGAGCCGCTGTGCCTGGCCAGCCTTATGTCATTAATTAGAGTTCAGTATTTGTTTATTTTTTCTAAAGAAGATAATTTTTTAATCGTCAAGGAGAAGGTTTCAGGAAACACTTTCTTTGCTTGAAAGAGCACAGTACAGGAGAGTGAAGTGCAGAGTGATAGAACTAAACGAGGTCAGGATCTGGAGTCATGCAGACACCCCCAGTTTGAACCTCAGGTTGCCCCTCAGTACTGGTGGTACCTGGGGCAAGTCCCTTTACTCCTCTGAGCCAGCGTTTCATCTCAAAAAGGGGGTAGGGTGGTTGCGAGGATCAAAGAAGGTAGAAAGTAACCAGCACAGAGTAGGTGTTCATCGAATCAGAGATCACTTTTCAGGCTACCTCACAGCTGGTGGCCCACAAGTGACTAAAACTTCTGAAATGGTCTCTCCCAATCAGAGCGCTCTGCTATTTGGCCCTGAAGCAGTACAAGGAAGCAGTGAAGGATTGCACGGAAGCCCTCAAGCTGGATGGGAGGAACGTGAAGGCATTTTACAGGCGAGCTCAAGCCTACAAGGCACTCAAGGTAAAAAAGATCCTGGCCAGAGGTAGCAGCATAAGCCACTGAGATTTGTGCCAGCGGCGGCACTTCCAGAGTGTAGTGAAGGCAGGGTGGTCGGTCTCTGCCGCTTTCCTTCTCATCCTGGGGCCTCGGGGGAGGCCTACAGGCTGGGGTTTGAAAATACTCCATTGCCTCAGCAGCTGTCCCCACGCCAGTCCAGGCACCCTCCCCACACTCTCCTCTCTTCTATTAGGACTATAAATCCAGCTTGGCAGACATCAGCAGCCTCCTACAAATTGAGCCCAGGAACGGCCCTGCACAGAAGTTGCGGCAGGAAGTGAAGCAGAACCTAAACTAAGAGCCCAAGAGGACAGTGGGAGCCTCTGCCTGACCTGACCCAGAGAAGCCAGGGGCTGCCGCCTCGGCCCGCTCCTGAAACCCAGCATGTCCCGGAGTGACCTCTGATGCACCCTCCCCGGCCCCTCGATGACCTCCCACTCCTTAAGGGGCTTTGCTTGTTCAAGTTAAGCTCAATGTAGTCAAACAGACGTTGTTGTTTCGCCAGAAAGGTCCCCACTAGGCTGAAGCGTGAAGCTGACGCCCCGTCCCCAACCCCCCTGCCTCAGATAGCGGATCATACAGACAGGTCCTCGTCAGCAAAGCAGTTGGCTTTGTCGCTGCCCCCAGCGTGCTCCAAACTGAGTGCTGCCCTTGTAGCTCCACCAGCCCCCACCTCACTGCAGTTAATCTGAACACCTGAGCTGGGGTGGGGGTGGGGGCTAAGCTAGAAAACCCTGACCCAAAGCAACCTGTTGAGCTGGTTCTCCAGGGCTGCGATCTCCCCTGTGTGCAGTTGCTATCCCTGTCTGTCCTTGGCACAGTCTCCTGTGTCTGAGCCCCAGTGCCTTTTGTCCAGGCCCTCCTTTGTTGGGCAGGCAGAGCCCTGACCCTTGGATGGCTCTGTCCTTGACTCTGTGCCGCTGCCTTCTGCATGGAGGTACCTAAGCTGTTTCAAGAGCCCAGTGGTTGTGGCTGCTCCTCCTGGAGGTAGGATAGGGAGAGAAGCCTCCTAGAGGTCACTGTCCTTCTTTTCTGGGCAGGAACTTGCCTTTTTGCTCCAACAGTGGCCTTCTCCAGGCATCATAGTTCTTTGTAATATGTTGAAGTTAATTTGAACTGATGGATTTTGTTGAACTGTGTGTTCAAGCTATTGCATTAAAAGGCTTTCTTCTACATAAATGTCCGTTGTACTTTCATTTGTGCCCTTTCAGCTTTGCGCCTGGAACTTGGTAGTAATAATAATAAAAGCTATTTCATAGTGGGCATTCATCCAATCATTGAACGAATACACTGAAACGTCCGCGTGGGCCAGGCGCTGGCGTAGTGCTGGGGAGATGACAGCGAGTAGGCACAGCCCCTGCTCTCAGAGGGGTGATGGTGCATCGGGAAGGCAAGAAGTTAATCAGAAAAATCACACGACTATAAATCGCAGCTGGCCTACGTGTTGTGAGTCCTGAGTCATCTAACAGTGCTTTACCTGCCAAAAAATGGGGAGTGTCACAGTGCAGGGAAAGGGGTCCCTGAGGAAGTAAAGCTGGGGTTGGGTTCTAAAGTGGGAGGTTAACGAGTGAAGAGGGGAGGGGAGGCAGGTGTGCAGAACAGAACAGCGTCTGCGAGGCCCCGTTTGGGAGGACAGGGTAAGTGCAGGGACCAAAAGGGCCATTCGGGTTCATGGAACGTGGCGTGGGGTGAGGCTGCCTCCCCTTCCTGGACTGTGTCCTAGTTAAATTGTTTGCACCTTATCAAAGAAGTTTTATGATTCTGCAGAGAGACAAAGGACTTGGATTTTCCCTTTGCTCCCTGTCGAATAGCACTAAGCAACATTCGGCTGTTAAGCACGCTGCGGCTGAGCGTTGATAAGCATGAGTCTCTGTTTCAGCAATCACTGCTCTCCTGGCAGAAGTGGATTTTAGGCAAATCTGGGCATGGTCAGGGGACGGTCTCAAAGCAGGGAGCTGTACCCCTTCTATTGCCGCCTCCGAAGCAGGCATGGCTCTGACTCAAGGCAGGTTTAGTGGTGCCATCCAGTCCCAACTGGCTTACAGCATCCTCTCGAGCTCTAGAAAGCAAGTGTCTTGATTTGCTAGTGAAAACAGAAGTTTCCAATAAACAGTGTGATAAGCTTCCTTATCCCCATCACCCATCTTTGAAATTTATCACCATTCTGTCATTTTCAGAGAGGCTTTGAGGATGAAAACTGCTTCTCATAGGTTCACGTTTCTACAAGAGACAGCTATTGATGTGGTTGTCTTAATGATCACGGAATTCTATCCCCCACCCCAAGAGAAGGTTAAAGTCATTCCATGGGAATAACAGTCTTCCATAGACTCCCGTATGGGGGCCAGATCATGCAGGGTCTCGTAGGCCATGTAAGTTTTGTCCTTATTCTAATAATGGGAAACTAATGAAGGATTTCTGCAAGGATGAGACATCAGATTTGCATCTTGAAAAAAAGCCTTTGGACTGCACAGTGGAAGACTGGAGGGCCAGGGGGGCTGCAGTTAAACTAGTGCAAGGCAGTGACAGCAGGAGTCCCCCTGAGGTCGGATTAGGATGATGGCAGTGGATTTAGGGAAGAGAAGGAGGTAAAATGGATTTCCTATGGAAGATGAGAGAGAGAGAGAGTGACGGGGCAGCTGGCTGGGGAAACTCAGATTCAGGCTTTTGCAGCGGAATAAAGGAGGGGCCGTTGACTGAGACAGAGAACACCGGAAGAGGGTGGCAGAGAATGAGGGGAGGGGATGCTAAATCATGAGCTGGTTTTAGACGTGAGCTTGAAGTGTTATTGGGATACCCAGGTGCTGACGGCAGGCAAGCAGTGGGGTGAGATGTGACCCAGGAGCTCCTGAGGGTGGACTAGGCTGAAGGAAAAAATTGGGGGTCATCCTAGACGGGGAGCAAACTGAAGATGTGTTTGTAAATTAGGCAGCCTAGGAGGAGAAAAGGGAGTGAGGAAAGGAGAGGGCAAAGCCTGAGGAAGTGCCGGCGGTCAGCATCCAGGAGAAGATCTGCACAGGAGACACACCAGAAGCAGCCAGAGAGGCGGGTGGGTGGCACTAGGTGACCGGCTGGAGGCTTGAGGAGTGAGGACAGTTTGAAACGTTTGTGGAAAACAGGAAGTGGGAAGCTGAGACAGATGGGCAGAGCCACCTTGAGGACTCAGGTGAATCTGTTGCTGGTAAAATGTCTGGCAGAACCAGTCTGCCAGCCCGATCGTCTCCACTGGCTTTTGGCGGTTCAGGTACAGGAGAGGACAGCTGGAGTGTACACCCCTGAGCGGGGTGAGCACTGACTGTCCCAAAGGACCCGTCTGAGCGGCTCCCCCACATTCCCTGCAGGGGAAGAAAATCCAGACCTGGGAAGCTACCCTACGGCATTTCTACAAGGATTCTTCTTTAATTAGGCTGCACAACCCCTCACCCAGTCAGCCTGGAGCCGAGAAGCAAATGGGCGTTGCCTGCCCTGCCAGGAGCCCAGAAACGCCACGCACGTCAGACGTGGGTACTGCAGCTTTGGGGCACTGCAGGGTGACATCCATTTGGTTGTCCACTGCACCATGGATGGGTCAGTTCCTGACAGTTCTGACCTGGTGTACACACCCTCTGCGGACGTCAATGCTCGTCTAGGTTTCTGCTCCCTACAGCCAAAGCCGCACCCAAGTCAAGTCTACCCTTTGCTCTGTCTCCCCGTCCCTCAGACACAGGAAGGCCTCCTGGGAGGCGAGACAGATTTTGCAGCACTTTTAATACACAAAGCAAAAGCCGTAGGCTGGCTGGGTGACCAGCCTTCATTCCGCGTACAGAGCTCAAGTACAGACAGACCATTTGGGAATTAAGTTACAGCTCACAAGGGCCTGGGAGCCGGGAACAGGAAACGCTGTTCCTTTGGCAGCTGTGGATGCGAGGACTCCGTTTTCTGGGAACGAAAAGGTAAAAATGAATGTTTCCGGAGTATGGCTGCCGAAGAAGGCGGAGTAGCCCAGGACAGACCTTCTGGCAGGCGAATGGAGCAGGCAGTGCCCAGGGAAAGGCCGGCCTAGCGTGTGTGAGCCGGGCAGGGCAGCCGGCAAGAGAGCACCTCCTGCACTCTGCACTATCATCGGCACCCACTGCAGTCCCAGTTAGCCATCTCCTTTGATTCTCACGGCTTTCCCCAAACTCCTTGGCTCTCAGAGAAAGCCAGTGACACAGCATGGTTCTCGGTGAGTTTGCGGCAGCCAGTTCCTGCCCAGTTCTCTATAGCTTCTCCCGGGCTCAGCTGCTGCTCTCACCAGTGCCCCGACTCCCACCCTCCCACCTACCTGGTTTCAGTGCACGGGCTCCATGGCCTGGTGCGCCTGCAGCACGGCCACTGCCTCTTCCACCTGGGGGACGCAAGTGGGAGGGACTTAGTGTAGCGTTCCAGCAGGTCCCAGAAGAGCCTTGACACCCCCGCCTCAGCATGCTGGATCTGAGGATCCTCCTCCATCCACGGCACCTCTGCAGAACTCTCACGCTCGCGAGATCCCACGCCCACAGTCACCTTTGAGACAGGTTCACTGCTGGACAGCTGGAGAAACCTTAACCCTATGCTGAGGCAGAACGCACCTTCCTGTACCAAAACCTTGCCTCTGGGGCCACATAGAATTAGTTGGAAGCAGCAAAGCCTCAATGAAGGCCCTCTCCCACACCAGGATTCGGTAGGCCTCCAGGTACCAGCAAGAAGGCAAACTGTATCTGGCCAAACAGCTGCCCATGAGCTCGACTAGGACACCCTGTCCTTAGCTCTCCTCCTGCCCTCTCAGGGCTCCCTGCTGCCCAGGCTCTGGCCTACCTTGGCATGGAGGGACTCTGGGGACTCCAGCATGAGCAACAGCTCCGAGTTGTCGATCTCTAGCAACATGCCCGTGATCTTGCCGGCCAGCCGCGTGTGGACGCCACGGATGAGGTGGTAGAGACGCTCCCCTGTGTAGAACACCCTCCAATGGCTGGTGCACACACCCAGCTCACACCCTAGTGTCCCAGGGGTGGTAGCATGGCATGGAGCAGGGAGGACAAATGGGTTCTTGTCCAGGAACTGTGTGCTGAACCTTGCTGGCAGCCTCTTTTCCCCACCGCAAGGTTGGCTCAGCAAATCCCACCATGGAAGACAATTTCAGAATCAAGTTTGACGTTATATGTGCAGCGTTCTGCAGGATGGGTTCTGACACAAAGTTGGTTGCTGTTTAAAGACTACTCGTGTTCATTTTGCAAGAAATAGCGTGAAGTAGTATACGCAATGACATTTTAGACAGGATATGATGATGCTCAACTTGAGACTTTTGGGGGCAGGGTGGGGAGAAAAATACTTAGGATGAATTCACTTTCCACCATCAGGTATCTCTAGTGGCAGGGCCTAATGTTGTGGTCAGCAATGTGTAGAGGGCCCAGCCAGGCTAGAGTGCCCTTAAGTAGGGGGAGGTGGAAGGGGTCTTCCATGAGGAAAGTGAAGACGTGTGCAGGGAACTGCCAACAAAGCCTTCTACCTCATTAAGCTCATTTAAAATTCCTCTGGGGTGCTGTAAAGTGGCAAAACCCTAAGTAAGCTGAGGAAACAATGGGTGGTGGCAATGGGGGCCTTCAGTGAAGGGTCTAGAGATCTTGGTGGCCATGAAGAACCTGCCAACCAGGAACAAACTTGCTCATTCAAACATTAGTGGTAATTCTTTTAGTAGGGGCCTGTCACAGACACTAGGGAGGGAGATGAATTGCACAAGGAACCCAGAGTGTCTAGTGGGGAGCAACATGTGCTCACCCGGTGCACAGACATTCCCTGCCTCCCCGTGGCGGGCACCGGGGCTTCCTCCCGTTCAGGAGGGGCATGAGGAACGGTAACGCCCACCTTCCCGCCATTTCCCCACAGAAGCCCAAGACCATACCCACAGTCCTGCTAACCCTGATCTCCCCATGCCTGGGTGTCACCCACTCCAAGTCAGAGTCACAGGACAGCAGAGCTGGAACAAACTTTGGGACCATCCAGTCTGCCCAGTGTTTTAAAGCAAGAGAACGGGACCCGGAGAGCAGGGGCAGCTTGAGCAGGGCCAGCCAGCAGGTTGGTCAGCGACAAAGCTGGACCTCGCCCTCTCGTCTGTCCTCCAGGCAGGGCGATTCCCAGTGTGAAAGCCGGCTCCCTGCCCTCTTCTTGCTCCGGAGCAGGAGAAGCAGCCACTCACCAATCATCTGCTTTTGCTCGTTCGGGGACGCCGCAGCCAGCATGGACGTGGTCAGGGGCTCCTGTCCAGGGATGTGCACCGCGGGCTCCTGGACCTGCACAGTGCCAGGGACACATCCCTTAACCATCATGGACTGGCAAGGCCTTGAAACACTTACCCTGTCAGGTGAACACGAGGCCAGGAGGGCTCTGGAAGAGGGAAGCAGGGGCAAGGTCTGGATGCCCAGGTGGCAGAGGGCCCCTAACAAGGGCACGGTGGGTTAGGAGACAGAATGATGCTCTAACGTGGAAGTTTTCTGTGGTGCTGCAGACCTATTAAGGCCCATGATGGACGTTGCCAAATAAAAGCCATGCATTATACAAATCACACTGTGCCAAACAAAGAACTTGTGATCAGGTAGCTTTACGGACACATCCTCAGCACTGTCTGACCCTTTCACATCTTGGTAACTTTAAAAGTGTTTTCCTGTTTAAAGACTACTCTTGTTCATCTTGCAAGGAATAGTTCGAACTAGACACATTAAATTCTGGACAGGATGTGATAATCATGAATTTCAGACCTTTTTGGGGGCAGGGAGATAAATACACAGCCTTTCATTTAATTATAGAATTTTCAGTTAGGTTTTCAGGATAATCTTATCCCTTCAATGCTCTATATATTTTTAGAATAGCTTTTCTTGTTGCTTAACACAAATACTAATGAAATCCAAATTAATTTTGGTAATAACTTGGGCAAAGCAAATTGTAATTAATAAACAAATGTGACACTGGCCTTCTTTCCCCTTCTGTAAGGGTGATCTCTTATTGATTACACATATTAATAAATGAAGCTTTATGAGCCAAGAAAATAAAGAAAACCAAGGCCCAAAACCTTAGCCAAGGTTCTGAGCCAGGCCTTCTGGAGCCCAGACTGAGCAGGCGGCCGGGCCAGCCTTACCCGAGGGATGTTGTATGTTGCTGAAGAACATTTGTATGGAGGGGGAGGCCGGCCTGGTGTAAAGCATCCTGCCCCACTGGGTCCTGTGGTCTGAGTACCAATATTGGCTGGAAAAAAGAAAAAATAAGGTTCACATAGCTACTATCAGAAAACAAAACAAAAACAAAACAGAAAATAACAAGTGTTAGCAAGAATGCAAAGAAGTTGGGGCTCACGCCTGTAATCCTAGCACTTTGGGAGGCCGAGGTGGGATGATCCCTCAAGACCAGGAGTTTGAGGCCAGTCTGAGCAACATAGGGAGACCTCATCTCTACAAATAAAATTAGCCAGGCACGGTAGTGTATGACTATAGTCCTAACTACTTGGGAGGCCGGGGCAGGAGGATCACTTGAGTCCAGGAGTTTGAGGTTGCAGTGAGCTATGATGATGCCACTTGCACTCTAACCTGGGCAACAGAGTGAGACCCTGTCTCAAAAAAATAAAAAGAAAAGAAATTGGGACATTTGGGTACTGTTGGTAGGAATGCAAAATGGTGCAGCCCCTATAGAAAACAGTGTAGGGGTTCCTCAAAAAATTAAACAGAATTACCATATCATCCAGCAATTCTACTTCTGGGTTTTTACTCAAAAGGACTGAAAGCAGGGTCTCAAAAACATATTTGTACACAAAATTTTATAGCAGCATTATTCAAAATACCCAACAGGTGGAAGCAACCAAGGTGTCCACCAACAGATGAATGAATGGATAAACAAAATATAGTATACACATACAGTGGAATATTATTCAGCTTTAAAAAGGATGGAGATTTGGACACATGCTATCACATAGATGCATTCTGAGGACATGTGAAGTGAAATTTAGTCACAAAAGGGAAAATACTATATGATTCCACTTATATGAGGTACTAGAAGGGTCAAATTCACAGAGACGGAAAGCAGACTGGTGGCTGCCTGGGGCTGGGAGGAGGGAAAATGAGGAGTTAGGGTTCAATGGCTATAGAATTTCAGTTTCGCAAAATGCATAGAGTTCCAGAGATGAATGGTGGTGATGGTTGTACAACAGTGTGAATGCACTTAACACCACTGACCTAGACACTTAAAAATGGTTAAGTGGTCAATTTTATGTTATATATATTTTGCCACAATAAAAAAAAAAAAAAAAAGGAAGGAAGGAAGAAAGAAAGAAAAGAAGCAGAATGTCAGGGCCTGGCAGCAACCAAAGGCCAAGGATTGAGTGTGGCTCGTTCATGCAGAATCCCCTGAGCGTGGGCCAGCACATGAGAACATTCACTGAATGAAGGAACAGATGTCCTTGCCTTATAGCCAAAATCTACACATACCCTCGTGCACAGCCACTGCAGTATCTCGCACTGAGATTCAGGGCCAGTGCTAAGCCCATGTGTGTGTGATCTCATTAATCCTCACAAGAAAATGGGGGTATTATTTTTATCCCTATTTTAAAGATTGGGCAATCAGATACAGTAGTTAGCAAGGGCCACAGAGTGAGCTGGTCCCAGGAACTGGAGGCCAAGCTAACTACCGTGCCACATACGGTCTCTAAGGTCAGCCTCGCTCACCAAGCGGGCATATGGCAAGGTCACCATGGAGGCTGTCCTGACTCCCCTGCAGGGCCAACCCCAGCACCAAGCCCTAACCCACCCCCCACTCCTCTGGGCCCTGCCCACACTCACCCACTCTTTGGGTGTGCGGCACCGGGCGTGGCACCTGGGTGGAGGCCTGTCTGACGCTGCTGATGTGGGCCGGGGGACGCCGAGGGATGCCTGGTGGCCGGATCATTGAGGCAGGTGGAGGGTAGGCAGCTTGTGACGCTGATACCATGGAGAGACAAAGGTGGGGTGGGCAGAAGTGGGGGATGATCAGAGAGGCACATTGTGCCCTGAAGATTCCAGGGCTGGCAAGAGCATGGGGAGGGGAATCAGGAAATTCACGGCAGAAAGATGAGTGAATTCACCCAGACCCAGACCTCCAGGGAGGGGGGCGGTGTGGAAATCCACAATGACAAAGCCAACTCGTGTCTACCCAGAGCCTCAAGATGCATAAGCACCATGATCATACACCTTAGTCCCCCAAGACAGTTTCAAGTGAGTGTGAACTTCACTCTTACAGAGCAGGGCCATTCATCAACAACATAGCCAGAGGAACTTAACTTTCTCCGCTTTGCAAGAAAAGCTCCCCAAATTAGATCCCCAAATCAGAGAAATCTCTGCAGACACTTACACTGGCTATATTGCATGTCTTTCCCAGGCTTGCCTCTGTGCTTGGTGCTTTACGACACATCTCAATTGCCTTGTTCAGAAGGGGAAACTGAGGCTGAGAGGTGACGTTACCCCCAGCAAGTGACAGAGCCAAGCCCGATCCCGATGTTATCACTGCCTCACGGGGCCCACACCCACAGGCCAGGCGGAGGGTAGAAGGGGCTGGATCACTCACATGGAGGTCTAGGTGGCTGGGCCGTCCACCTGGGGGCAGGCTGGGCGGGTGGCACCGGGCTGGAGCCATAGTACGCAGCCTGTGCTGGAGGCTGCATGGAAGAAGAGGACCTAGAATGAAGGGCTTTGCAGCAGGATAGGTGAGAATCTACATCTCCTCAGTGACACTGTTGCAGGAACGCCACCGTCTCCTTTAGGGGACTGGTTAGCAAAGATCCATGAACTGGAACGAAAGCTCCTTCCTCCCATCTCAGGACGTCTACTGGCCCCAAGATCTCAGATTTCAATCTTTCCTCCTCATCAGAGTTAGCCCCTGGATAAAAAAGGTGACATCTTACTTCAATTTGTGGCTGCTTAAACAACTGCTAAAAGGAGAGGAATGTTCCCTTCCTGGGGGCCTTCACTGGCTTACATCTTTCTACTTCCTCTAAGTCCCATGAGGTCCCTTCCCAGCCATGCTCCTCAGGACATTAATGTCCAGGGCAGATGTTAACAGGCATCAGCTAAAAAAATGACCATCTAAGTCAGGGAAATGCTATGTACTCTATGCCATAATAGATACGGGCATATTAGGGTACAATAATGTATACAGTAAAGAAATCGAGGGTTTTTTTTGTTTAATGCAACGTTTCCCAAACTTATTTGACCATCAAAAGTCTTTTTCAGCACAGCATTCATGAATCTCTCGGACTGGGAAATGCTGTTTGACAGCAACACTGTAACCCTCTTTTGCAGATAGGGAAACTAAGAGCTCGGCAGTGAAACGGCCTGCCTAGTGAGTCGCCTAGCGAGTTTTCCACAGAAGCAGTGGGGAGCCTCCATTTGCCTTGTGAAGCTCTAGTCTTCCTGCTCTACCTGCTGTCAGGGAGCCAATGTGCCGGGAGCTGTGGGCAGGCCGTCACCTGGGGCACGGCGGGCAGGAAGTAGGTGGCGGACTGCTGGAAGGATCCCAAGAAGGGGCTGCCCAGGGCCCGCATGGTGGACAGGCGCTGCATGTACTGGTTGGTCAAGATGGCCTTCCGCTCCTCTTTGCGCTGGGCCAGCGCCACGTACAGCGGCTTGGTGCCCACGATACGCCCATTCATCTCTGTAACGGCCTTTGTCGCCTCCTCTGGAGAGGAAAAACACACAAAGCCAAACCCCCTGCTGTGGCCACCC
>RJWJ010005566.1:0-50241 GCA_004363605.1 Indri indri | reverse complement strand
CCGGATACCGGAGGTACTGCGACTCCCACTTCATAGGTGAGTGAGGGAGATTCGAGAGAGTGACTCGTCCATGGTCACCAGCCAGGGGCTCATACTGTCATGGAGGTAAAGGTCTTAAAAAGGGCAATGGAATGTTTTAGGGGTTGTCTCTTTAACCGCCCCCCCCCACCCTTTTTGGGAATTAAAACGTGCATTCCTTCCCAAGGCCAGCAATCAAAGGAACAGAAAAATGTTCTTTGCTGTTTGTTTTCTAGTATCTTAAACCACAGGAGATGGTTCGACAGAACTGTCTAAGGGTCACAAGACCACGGGAGACAAGGTCAACCGAAACCACCAATTATAGCTAAACAATAGCCCGAAGCCACAACATATGCCACCAGTCACAGTCGCAGAGACCTGAGCCCAAATGCGGAAAACCCTCCTTTTAGAAAGCCCTGGTTTTCTGCTTAGAGACAGGATGGTGGTCTTTGAGAGGCTAGTCCGCCACCTTCCTCGTTCGCAGGCAAATTAACAAACTTCTCTTTCCTTTTCCTCGAACCACTTGTCCTCATTCTTCGTTCTCACTGATTGAGCCTCAGGGACGAGTATGGAACTTTTGGTGACAATACATCAGCCAGGACTCAACCCAACCACTGTTCTGGTAAACCTCCACTGCCTCTGCAAGGTACCCAGCCAAGTTCTTCAGGTGTTTGGGGAAGAGGTTCTTAGCCTTTTGATTAAAATAACCTTTTTACTTTGGAATAACTTCAGATTTACAAAAAAGTTACAAAAACAGTACGTAGAGTTGCATATTTATCTTTCATCCAACTTCCCTTAATATTAACATGGTACATTTGTCAAAATTACAACATTAACACTGGTACAATGCTGTTAACTATTACACTATTAGCTCCTATTAACTACAATGCCATTAACTGAACTGCAGACTTCCTTGGGATTTCACTTTTTTCCACTAATACTCTTTGTCTCTTCCAGGATCCAATCCACATTGCATTTAGGGTTGTTAACCTTTTGTAGGGTTAAGACACTGGCCTGGCTTATTCACTCTGTAAGGAATAGAGCTATTTTTAACACCTGCTCTGTTAGAGCCCACACTGTAAATCTGTGATTTTCAGACTGCATCCTGCTACCCCTTAGGAGAGAGGTCTTAACCTGAGAGTCCACGGATCCCCCTCAGGGAGGTCATGAATATAGTTTAGGGGGTCTATGAACTTGGATTAGGAATAAGTGACATCTTTATTTTCAAATTAGCATGTCCTCCTATTATGAATATGGGCAAAAAAAATCATAGCAGTAGTAGTTGTACCTGTGACTTTATCATAAAAAAAATCAAATATTCTCATATTACCTTATTATTAATCTCAAAAATATTTATGCTAATTGCTATTTTGCTAGATCTTAAGGTTTACTACGTTAATAAAGAAGCACATACTTCCATAGCTTTAGTATTTTGATCACTATATTTCAATATAATTGCTTTTATAATCCCATGAATTTTATTTTATGCATTTAAAAATATTCTTAGAAGGGGTGCCTGGGCTTTATCAGACAGCCAAAGGAGTCCTAACACAAAACCATTGTTAAGAACTTTTTTTTTTTTTTTTTTTTTGAAACAGAGTCTCATTCTGTTGCCTGGGCTAGAGTGGCTCACAGCAACCTCCATATCCTGGGCTCAAGGGATCCTCCTGCCTCAGCCTCCCGAGTTGCTGGGACTACAGGCATGTTCCACCATGCCCAGCTAATTTTTTTTTCTATATATTTTTAGCTGTCCAGCTAATTTCTTTCTACTTTTTTAGTAGAGACGGGGTCTCACTCTTGCTCAGGCTGGTCTTGAACTCCGGAGCTCAAACGATCCACCTGCCTCGGCCTCCCAGAGTGCTAGGATTACAGGCGTGAGCCACTGCACCCAGCCTGTTAAGAACTTCTGTTAGTAGGTAGTTAACATTGATAAAATTAGTAAAGCTAACACTTACGCAGAGCTTACTACAAACTTGGTAGTGGTGTAAGTATCTGTATACATTAACCCATTTAATTTTCATAATCACTATTTTATATAAAACAGAAAATATGTAAATTTTATAGATAAAAAATTATATTAAAAATCCCCATTTTATAAACTGGCCTATTAAACAGCCTCTTTAATTGTTCTCAGGACATCTCTAGAGGTGGTTAATGTCACTCCCATTTTGCAGGTGGATAAAGACTTGCCTCAGGCTCTGCAGCTATGTAATGGTAGGACTGGGATGTACAGCTAGGTCTGATTAACTTTAAAATCTCAGCTTTCAACCATATTGCCATACAAGTGTGTATGCATTTTCTGGGCGAGAGACCCACAGGTTTTTACAGTGTTTAATCAGATTTTCTGATGGCTAATGTACATGTCTCACAGCTTTCTGTCACATTTTTCAAAAAGACCTAAACCCAAAAAGCTTTAGAACATTTATTTCCCACCCCACCCCAAACACCAGGCTCCTTGAAGGATATTTAAAATTGGACTCAACAGGCAAAAGAACTCCTAGACTACTTTCTCAGAACCCAATCATCTCATCATGCACAAGGGTCCCCAGCCCCATCGCCCACACGGATCTCTTTGGAAAGTTCCTCATTCCCACCCGCAGCTCCCCGCCTGCTGCTCACAGTCAAGTCAAATACTGCTGCTCTCCTGCCGCTTCTTCCGGGAAGTCCTCCCTCCTGCCCCACTGAGTGCCTGCAGCTCCGCCTCGCTGGCTTATAAAACACAAACGGTAGTGATGAGTCTGACTCCTTCACCAGACTATCAGCTACTCAAAGGCAGGAGCCACATCTGGTTTGTTCCCATATATTTCCCACAGAGCCTGGTAAGACAGCAGGTGCTTGAATACGGAATGAACAAACATTGAATGGTCATCTCAAAATCAACTGGGGAGCTTTTAAAAATAAAAGGTCCAAGCCCTACCCCTAGAGATCTACTTTCAACGCCTGCCCCAGGCATCTACTTAAGAACCACCCAGGCCGCGCGGTGGCTCACGCCTGTAATCCTAGCACTCTGGGAAGCCAAGGCGGGCGGATTGTTTGAGCTCAGGAGTTCGAGACCAGTCTGAGCAAAAGTGAGACCCCATCTCTGCTAAAAAAAATAGAAAGAAATTATCTGGACAACTAAAAATATACAGATAAAATTAGCCTGGCATGGTGGCGCATGCCTGTAGTCCCAGCTACTCCGGAAGCTGAGGTAGGAGGATCGCTCGAGCCCAGGAGTTTGAGGTTGCTGTGGGCTAGGCTGACGCCACGGCACTCACTCTAGCCAGGGCAACAGAGTGAAACTCTGTCTCAAAAAAAAAAAAAAAAAAGAAAAAAGAAAAAAGAACCGCCCAGGGGAGTCTAATGAGAAGCCAAGGCTGAGGATCACCCAGGGAGCCCAACACCCCCATCCTGTGGATGAGGCTCAGGAGTTAAGACACCTGCTCAAGGTCACAGAGCTACTGAGTAAATGTGCCAGTTGTCACATCTCAGGTGCGTAAGAGGGTTGGGCACACAGTAGGTGCTAAATAAATGGAGAACAATGAATGAAGAGTGATCCCGCTCAACCCTCTCATTTTCCAGATGGGAAATCTGAGGCCCAGAAGAGGTTATGTCATTGGTGAAGGGCACACAACAATAGTCAATGGAGACTTGGATTTCTGGAATCTGGCATACAGCAGGCACTCAATAAATGCTTGTGGACTGAACCAAGGTTACAGTGAGCCCCAACAAGTCTAGCTGTGTGACTGGGACTATATTTCTAGCCTCTTCCCTTCCAGCCCAGACAAGGCTGCAGGTGGACCGCAAGCTCCTATGGGGTCAGAGGCCCAAAAGGGGCAGCTCAGCACAAACTCCCAGGCAGCCGTGCGGTAAGAGGATGGTGGGGGCAGAGGCTGGCGAGAGGGAAGGCTGTCCCCCCGGAGGCGTCCCCAGCCCTCACCTTCGCACTGGTAATCACTCCATAGGGAGAGAACTCTTTCCTCAGTTTCTCGTCATCGATGGAGTCATCCAGGTTCTTCACATACAGGTTCACGCCCTGGAAGGAAGGGACATTGCTAGATGTTTCCCTCCCTCCACACCCCAGACGGCCCTGGGGAGAGCAGGGGGCCGACACAGACCCGAGCGGCACCGGGAGCCCTGCTAGCCCGGCCTTCTGCTCCTATTTCCCACAGCACCTGTGCACCCCGATCACTCGCCTTCCCATCACCAGGGAGCCGCAGCCCCTGCAATCCCTAAGTCCCCCGGCAGATCTCATACACCTGCACTGGTCCCTGCCTCTCCCCGCTTCACAGAGGGGACCCTGAGGCACAGGGCCAGCCCCAAGATAGCTCTCCAGATGGCTGATGTGGAGCAGCAGGAGGCAGAAATTCCTCACGGGCTGGGCCCCGGGCCAGACCCCAAGTACAGGTGACAGCTGCCCTCCACGCCTACCAGCTGAGGAACCCCAGACGCGGCACCTGCGCTGGTGCCAGGCACCACTCTAAGCTCTTTCGCACATTTTAATTGTGAATCCTCACCACAACCCTGCAAGGAGGAAATGTTTATGCCCACTTTACAGATGACAAAACGGAAGCAAGAACAGGTTAACTAAACTGCCCCTGTGTGGCAGAGACAGGACTGACCCACGCAGTCTCACTTCAGTCTGTGCTCCTCACTCTTGGATGACAGCTGCCTCCACGGCCTTCCTCCTTCCAGACCTCCCAAGCGCAGAGGTGCGTGAAGGCACAAGGGAACGGAGACCACACAGCTATACAGTGTAACATCCGGCTCTCACAGATTCGATTACGCGATCAGTATTTTGTGCTGGAAGTCTATAAACCCCTGAAAATGTACATGCGCCACTGGGGGTGGTGGTGTACACACGAGGTTCTCAAGCTCAGCACTAGTGACACTTTGTGCCCGGTAGTTCTTTGCTGTGGGGTTGTCCTGTGCACTGTAGGGTGTTTGGCAGCACCCCTGGCCTCCAGCCAGCAGATGCCAGTGGCACCCCATCACCCAAATACGAGTAGTGAAAATCCCAGATAGTGCCAAGTGTCCCCCTGGGGACAAAACTGCCGCTCATTAAGAACTACTGGGTATGTATGTTAGAGTGTGTGTGTGTGTGTGTGTGTGACTATGTATATTTATACCCTTCTCCGTGAGATATCTAGAACTTTTACTGAAAGTTTTAGGGGTGTTCATTTTCCAGAGAGGTTCAGATTGTACTAATCTATGACATACATTTTAATTAACTATATTAACTGAATTTTAACGGCTGCACAACATTCCAACTTTTGGATGTAACATATTACATCCAAATTATTTCAGCCAGGAGTAAGACTTCCTCTAGGGGCATTTGGCAATACACAGGGCACTTCAGTTGTCGGTGACTGGAGGAGGCAGCTGGTGTTGAGCGCGCAGGGGTTGGAGATGCTAACTGATCCCGCGCAAAGGATCATTCCAACCAAAAGGCCACAGCACCCCAGCTAACCCCCTATGGCTGGGGTACTGGGGTGTGTCCAGTCTCTCCACTGTTACGAATCAGGCCGTGGAGACCATCCTACGCTCATCTGATCCCTACCCCGAGCCACGTACCCAGAAGTAGGGTCACTAGAGAATGGACTCCCATTCGGGGACCCCTGCCCCATACACGGCCACTCTCACGCAGCAGCGACTGCCAGCAGGAGGCCCGACCTCACCTGGTAGCGTTTCAGCCGGTCCTGCTTCATCTGCTCGAACCTGCGCTTCAGCTCCTTCTGCCGCTCCGCCCGCTTCTGGGCCCGGCCCACGTAGAGCAGCTGCCCGCTCACCTCCTTCCCGTTCATGTGGCCCACAGCCTGCGGGGACGAGGGGGGAGAGCTGCCTGGTAACCGCCTGGCCGTGGCCCTGGCCCTCACCCTGGCCGAGAGGAGCCACCTGGAAACCAGGCCATCCATGCCCACTGAGAGAAATTAGCACCAGGATAAAGGCCATTGAAAGCACATCCACTTTTTAAAAATATGAACATTTCAGAGTAAAACCACAGATTAAAAAAATTGGGGCTGGGTGAGGTGGCTCACGCCTGTGATCCCAGCACTTTGGGAGGCCGAGGATTGCTTGAAGCCAGGAGTTCAAGGACACAGCAAGTAAGCTATGATCGGGTCACTCACTCCAACCTGGGCAGCAAAGAGAGAACCCATCTCTTAAAAAAAAAAAAAAAGAAAAGAAAAGAAAGAAAGAAAGAAAAAAAAGGAAAAAAATTTGATTGTGTCTCTACTTTAAAAAGTGAAATTGAAATTTGCAAAATTTCCCATCTTTAGAATTTAAATATTTTAAATATGCATTTAAAGTATGGGAAGATCTAAATATATTACTGAGTGAAAAAAGCTAATCTGCAAAGCTTACATACTCTATGATTCCAACTACATGACATTCTAGAAAAGGTAAAACTACATAGCAAGTGAAAGGTTCAGGGGTTGTCAGGGGTTAGGGGGCAGGGAGGGATGAACAGGTAGAACATAGAGGATTTTTAGGGCAGTGAAAATACTCTGTATGATACTAAAATAGTGATACAGGCTGGGCATGGTGGCTCACGCCTGTAATCCTAGTACTGTGGGAGGCTGATGTGGGAGAATCGCTTGAGGCCAGAGTTTGAGACCAGCCTGGGTAACAAAGCAAGACCCCTAGACCCGTCTCTACAAAAAGAAAAAAACTGGCCAGTCACAGTGGCTCACGCCTGTAATCCTAACACTCTGGGAGCCCAAGGTGGGAGGATTGCTTGAGCTCAGGAGTTCAAAACCAGCCTGGGCAAGAGTGAGACCCCATTTCTACCAAAAATGGAAAAAATTAACTGGGTGCAGTGGCAAGTGCCTATAGTTCCAGCTACTCGGGAGGCTGAGGCAGGAGGATCGCTTGAGCCCAAGAGTTTGGGGTTGCAGTGAGCTATGATGATGCCACTGCATGCTACCCAGGGTGACAGAGGAAGACTGTCTCAAAAAAATAAAAACAAAAAAAAATTAGCCAGATGTGGTGGCACGCACCTGTGGTCCCAGCACTCAGGATGCTGAGGCCGGAGGATCACTTGAGCCCAGGACTACAAGGTTACAGTGAGCTATGATGACACCACTGTACTCTAGCCTGGGTAATAGAGCGAGACCCTGTCTCAAAAAATAAATAAAAATAAAAATAAAATAAATAAAATAGTGGCTACATGTCATTTGGGAGGGCTTTAATTCATTCTTTTAGAAACATTTGTGTCTTAACCCTTGTTGATTTTTCTTTTCTTCAGTTAACTGGCCTAAGCCTGCTAGATCCTAAGTGCCACTGCATAAAATCCTGCATCTTCTGCAAGATGTGCAACTTTTCTCTGGACTGAATTTACACTGGACTGAATTTTCATTGACTTATCCACAAAAATCATCAGAAGTCAGACCCAAGTATATATATTGACTCAATAGTTAGGATCAGACACTGGTGTTAGGAGAAATGTTTGAAGAGGAACTGATATTTCAAATGGTCAGTTCGCTAATAAATATCTTTACATAAAATGATGACTTTTGCTTCGCAGCTAAATATTCAATTGTGTGGACCTCAGGTCTTAGAAGCAACCGAAGAAGGATGAAGCCTTTGGCCTTTGCACCACAGGCAGGAAGGGTCCTGCCTCCTGCCCAGGCTGGGAAGGGACAGCCGGAGCGTGCAGCTGATCTCCCTTCTTCCCGGTCCTGGCTTGGTCCCCCTCCCCGGAACAGAGCTGTGGGGAGGCTCCTACCTTCTGGGCTTCTTCATGCTTCTCAAAGTTGACAAAGCCAAAGCCCCGGGAGTGGCCACTGTTGTCCCTCATCACCTTCACACTCAGCATCGTTCCTGGGAAGGACCAACCTCGCTCACAGCTGAGCTTGGGAAATCCCAAGGTGTTCCCTCCCTTACCACAAGTCCTCAGGAAGCCCCAGAAGGGCCCCTCCTCCCTGCCAGACCTGGAGGAGAAGAGGAGAAATAGTGACCCCTCCTCCCTCGGGAACACGCCCACCAAACTGGGAGAAGAGCTCCTGCAGGCCGTGCTCATCCACATCCGCTTGGAGGTTCTTCACGTAGATGTTCGTGAACTCCATGGCCCGTGCCCCCAGCTCCACCTCCCGCTCCCGTCGGGACTTGAAGTCGCCAACAAAACTGTGGACACAACAGGGTAGGCAGCTGTAGCCATCAGCCGCCCCCATTCCCAACCCAGGCCCAGTTGCTGCCCTTCTCCAAGGCCTCCATGTCCCTCATCAGGAGACTGGGCGGGCAGCACTCCTTAGGATATACCCAAGGCCCAACCACCTCCAATAGCCGGGGTGCGATGTCCCAGAGCTTGTCCCCAGCATGAGGTTAAAACTTCTTTCTTGTGACAAATGCATACAGAACTACTACCATATACTAGGCAGGAGAGAGTACAGGAGATAAGAGCATGAACTTGACAGTCAGACAGATAAGGGATTGGACCCTTGCTCTGCAACTGCCTAGCTGTGTGACCCTAGGTAAGTTATCTAACCTCTCTGAGCCTCAGTGTTCATTTCTGTAAAACTGGGGATCAAATCCATGTTGCCGGGCTTTGCTTATTTATTTAACATGTACTGGGTGTCCTGGAGAAGCAGCGGTAAGCAAATCAGACACGGTCAATGCCAGTGTCACCATGGGGGGTGGGGAATGGGGTGAAACCACTTAAATACAACATTCATTTTAAAAGCTGTAATTTCCAAGTTCAGGTCAACACGTCTAGGAAAACATCCTAGATGAGGGGGGAAAAAAAACAAGCATAAGAAATTCTGGTGGTATCTATAGCACATTTAGCACAAACAAGTGGCGGCAGGCACCAAAAAATTGAAGAAGACTGAGTAGCGAAGGTAAACTTAAATAAATTATAGCCAGATATAGGCATCTTTCTGAGAACTGAGAAAGCCCACCAGATTAGCTGGGCAGGTGGACAGGCCACCCCGCTCAGAAACCCTGAACAAAAATGACTCTCAGCGCCTCTCCCAGCTGAAAGCCACCTTCACTCCCAAGCCCTGACCACGGGACCATCAGATGGGCAGAATCAAAAGTTGGGGAGGGGAACAGCCGGCAGCAGATTCTGTCCAGCATCCATATCTCAATTTTCCCATCTGTGAAGTGGGGGTGATACCAAACTTAACTGTATGAAGAGGGCGGGCTAAGCATACACCTACTTTTCTTTCTACCCCCAAATCTCATGAAACACCACAAAAGGTTTAAGAAATAAAATTCACAGCCATACCGAGAAGGCTGGAAGACAGATGAAATCACTGAGTTGATTAATGACATGGCCATTAGCTGTTCCCTCCAGAATTTCAAAATCACCACGATCTTTACTACTCAGAACAATCCTCTATGCATATCCTCGGCTCCATTTTCATGTGCGGGAAGAGAGTCCCTGAGAAATTGAGCAACCTGTCTGAGGTCACGCTTTGAGGAAGACTGCCCGCTGCGCCACGCTTCTGTCCCCACGGCCTCGGCCCCTCCCCGGGCCCAGCACTCACACTTTGCGGTCATTCAGCAGCATCCCGTTCATGGTGCTGATGGCGTTCTGTGCAGCTTCTTGGGTCTCAAAATGAACAAAGCCGAAGCCCCGGGAGCCATGCTCGTCACACGCCACCTGGGCCACAGGGACGGAGACAAGGAAAGCACGGACAGAGGGCTCAGGCAGAAAAGCGTGGCAAAGGGCATGATGACCTGCACCTGCATGCTTGCTCTGTAGACAATCCTACACCCCACAGTAGCCCCACGTTAGAGATGGGAAACCAAAGCTCAGAGAGAGCCATCCACTTGCGTAAGGTAACAGACTAAGGAGGAAGAATGTCCTCACATGAACATAGGTTTCATCTAAACCACAGATCAGCTTTTAGTTGTCTTAAGGCGATGAGCAAAAGGATAAGATTCAAACCCCTACACTTGCAGCCTTGTTTCTACCGACAAACTAGAAACAACCTGAGGCCTGGCGCTGTGGCTCACGCCTGTAATCCTAGCATTCTGGGAGGCCAAGGCGGGTGGATCGCTCAGGGTCAGGAGTTCGAGACCAGCCTGAGCAAGAGCCAGACCCCCGTCTCTACTAAAAATAGAAAGAAATGATCTGGACAACTAAAAATATATAGAAAAAATTAGCCGGGCATGGTGGTGCATGCCTGTAGTCCCAGCTACTCGGGAGGCTGAGGCGGGAGGATTGCTTGAGTCCAGGAGTTTGAGGTTGCTGTGAGCTAGGCTGAGGCCACGGCACTCTAGCCCGAGCAACAGAGTGAGACTTTGTCTCAAAAAAAAAAAAGAAAAAAGAAATAACCTGAGTGTCCATCAAGGGGAGACCAGTTAAAAAGATTACAATACATTCGTACTGGCCTCCTGTATGTGCACAGTTGAAGAGGATGTGGTATAGGACATGGATGATAGCTATTGATAAGATACATTGTTAAGGGAATTAAAAAGTCCATTTGGGTTAAAGTGAGCATCTATGCATTGAAAGCTTTAAACAGACACACACAAAACTGTTAATAATGATTATTTCTGGGGACGAGGGCTGGAAGAGAGAGAGCCTTCTTTTTCACTTTCTTCCCTTCCACATTGTTTAAACTTTACCAATTTGTGTATTATTTCAACAATAGACTTGTTTCAATTTTTAAAAAGATGCACAAACATCCTGTCCCCATTCCATAACCCTCCCAATTCAAGTTATTATTACAGAAGGACAGAGCTTAAGAGCAGGGAAAGACCTTCTAGTTCCCATCCCTCTTGTTGAGTGTGCAGAAAGACCCCAGATCCCGTTTCAAGGGCACCGTGGCCCCGCTCATCCCTGCAGCCACAGCCTCAGCTCAGCTACATGGCATTTTCTGCCTAGACGACCAACCCACCTCCCATCCCAGCTGTGTACCGACCACTGGGATGCTCTTTCTAAAATGTAATTCTGACCATGTCCCTTTAATCTCTAGTAGCTTCCATCCACAGAACTATATCAACTTGGCATTTGAGGCTCTCCAGTGGGCCCCGCACAAGTACTGCTTCCAAATCCATGCCTCGCCCACGCCTCTCTGCCTCTCCAGCCCCAAACAGGGTCCTTCCACTGTCAGCTCGAGCCCTAGCTCTTCCATTCAGACTTAATCATGTCGAGTGGGTCAAGCACCTGCTAACAGCATCACACACTAACCTTGTTATATTTGCCCTGAGAACTCTTCCAAGCAATTCTTCACCTCTGAGGCCCAGGAGAGAAAATGTAAATAAGTGACTTGTCCAAGGTCAGCCAGCAGAAGGAATTTCTTAATTTATAGTTATCACTTAGATGCTTAATGTGCCAGGTCCCTTTTAAGGACTACACAGGTGTGGGAAAAACCTAACACATAGAAAATACTTGACCAATCTGCCATTACTTTTGTAGGAACTTACCACACAGTTAAGAGTCTCTGTCTCCCATTGATTCTCAAAGACAGGGAATAGCCCTGTCTCTCTGCCACGGAGAATTATTAGCACATTACTGCGCTTCTTAAGTCTGCTCCTCTGAGCCACAGAGATAGCCCCTTATTCAGGGAGAGGTTGTGAGTCCTGTTTGAGGACTTAAGGATTGTGCCTAGCATAAAAGTGGCCCTCAGTAAAAGTTCTAACATAGTGGTCACCAAAATTCCCCCGTGCTCTCCAGAAGGGGCATACACCCCAAAGGATATGGGGTAACCATCCTCATAAAATCTAGAGGCAGAACATGCAGGTTTAAGACCTCCGGTCAAGGCACAGACCTACTACTGTATGGCCTCAGATCCTCAACATCCTCAAAGTCAAAGCAATAATCAGAGCCCTTTTCAAATGATGATACTCAAATATTTATTAAGCACCTAATATGTGTCACATCTTATTCTAAGTACTGAGATACAGCAGCAACTAAGAACAGGATCACTACTCTCTCATGGAACTTACATTCTAGTATAAGAGAAATCTTAGAAACAAGACGTGGTCCATTGATTGCTGTGGTGGCCCCAAATGATGGCCTTCCTGTGCCACACCCTTCATCCTATCACTTCTACTGCCCTCTCAGTCTGAATGTGGGCTGGCCTTGTGACTTGCTTTGGCCAATCCAATGCAGTGTTAGTGATGGTGTTCCAGTTCTGAGTTTAGGTCTCAAGAGGAATGGGAGTTTCGGCTCTGTCTTCTGGGACCCTGCCTTTGCCCTGAGAAGAGCCTGGGTGAGCCTGCTGGAGGATGAAAAACCACAGGGAGGAAAGCCAGCTGCTCCTTCACGTGCCCACCGAGAGCTCCCATCCAGCTTTTAGCGGGCGTAAGGGAGCCTAGCCAAGACCAGAAGAAATGTTCAGCTGAACTCAGCCCAAATTGCCAACTGCAGCATTGTGAGCTAACTACATGGTTGTTGTTGACAGCCACTAAGTTTGGAGCGGCTACACAGCAAGAGCTGACCCACACACAGGTAACCTCTGATAGTTCATGGAAGATCAAACTGAAAGAACAGCTACCATTCAAGTGCTTGCTATACCTGCAGCTTTACTGAAAGGACCTTGTAAACTGTAAAGTGAGGTGTTACTTGGCATCCCTGTACGAGACAGGCAGTTGACACTGATCCTCCCAAAGAGGCACACCCACCTTGCAAGAGAGGATGTTCCCAAAGGTGGAGAAGGTATCATATAAAGCCTTGCTGTCGATTGAGTCCTCTAGGTTCTTGATGAAGATGTTGCCCACACCTGACTTGCGAAGTCCTGGATCTCGCTGGGACCACATCATGCGGATGGGCTGGCCTTTGATCATCTCAAAGTTCATTGTGTCCAGTGCCCGCTCCGCTGGACAGGAGGAGGAGAGAAAGGAACAAGTTAAGGGGATTTTCTTACCCTGACACTGCTAAGGTGCTTAATTAGAGGCTGGAGGTAGGGGGAAAGGAAGTCAATGTCTGAGTCCCACCTGAGATAAGAGCCTGAAGGCTCAGGAGGGATGAAGTAAGAGAATTAGTGTGCATGGTGCTCCGCCCACCTTCTAGCTGTGATCTCATTCGATTCTCACTGTAGCCATATGAGCATGGATTCCTATTCCCATTTTACAGATGGGAAAATTGAGACTCAGAAAGGTGAAAAGTCAGTGGCAGAGCCAGGTTTATTCTAGCCTCGAAAGCACACTGAGTAGATAAGAATGTCCCTACGACCAAGGATGAGAGCAGTTTGAAGAAATTTAAGCTCAGAGGTGCTGAAGAGCGGAGTTGAGATTCGATCCCAAGCACTCTGGCTTTGGGGGAAGTGAACATCACCTCTCCGAGCCTGTTCCTCCCCTGCAAAGTGGGGATGACGATAATGTTACCTATTTTTCCACACCTAACAAAGGGAGATATACCACCTACCTCCAGGTTGTCGAACAGATTGAAAGTTAAATGAGGCATGCAAGGGGCCTTGTTTGTACTTTGTGCCTGACACAAAACAGGTGTTTGGTAAACAGTTGTGCTGAAAACAGCAGCTTATGCCCTTCCTCCTGCAACCGCTATGGCCTATCCCCTCCCAGGTAATGTGTACCCCCTGCTTTAGGGACTCTGCTAGTCTCAAAGGCATGGAGGGGCTGCGGGGAACACAGGGAGCAAGTTTCAGGAAGCCTGGGTTCTCCATCAGGTCCTCCCATAAACACCCAGGGGCAAAGCTCTTCTCTCTGCAGCTCAGTTTTCTTATCATGAAGTGGGGCAAAAAGGTCAGGTCCTGCTTCACTCGCAGGGCTTGGAGGAAGATGGGAAGAGGCAGGAGGTGGGGCGAGGGGAAGGCACCCTGGAATCCAGCTCAGTCACCTATGGGGAAAGGGCTCTGCAGAAAAACCCGTCCCCCAGCAAACCCCCAGCCCAGGGAACCGCCCCATCCACCCAGGAGACCTGGAGTAAGGGCGCCCTCTTTGGACTTGGCTGGGGCAGGCCTTTTTGGTTAAGTTTCTGGAGTCTTATACCAGAAGGTTACAGCTACTATTGTCTTTCTTAGGTTACCACTTAAAGGCACTTACAATGTACCAAATGAACAGGAGTTACTTCCTAGACATCAGTTCTCCATTCTTTATGTTACTGGGGAATAAGTCCTAGCCCCATCTTACAGATGACGAGGTGCCCAAGCTCACGCCCTCAGGGCAGAGCTCCAGCAAAACCCGCTGCTCTAATCTTTAGTCTCTCCACTCTCAACAGAAGTGCAGACATACTCATCTGACAAGCTCTAATCAATCCTATCAGCTGTGAGAAAATGGGGGCGGCCACTTTTCAGGGCACAGAGGTGGAGGCACCAGGTGTGGATCTCACCTCACGCTGTCCAGAGAGGCCGGAGCCCAGGACCCAGCTCTCTTGGCTTCCTCACCAGGTGCTTTGAATCCCTTATGCTCACAAACACTCTATAAGGCAGGCAAGTCCCCCATTTTCCAGACAGGCATCTGAAGCTCAGAATGGTTGCATAACTCGCCCAAACACAGCTGCTGTGTTTCTACCCCAAGGCCTGCCTGACCCTAAAGCCCTTCGCTGTTTTCACTCGGCCTTAATCTCTCTCCTCTGTGAAGTGGAGCAATACCAGCACGCTGCACAGCAACTGCCAATTCCCATCTCAGAGACCCGCCCCTGCCAACGCCCTGAATCTTTGGGCCTCAGTTTCCCTGGCTGCAAAATGTTTTAAATGAAAGCGCGGGCAGCCCAGTCCCGGATGCTGTCTCTCTGCTGGCTGTCCATCTGTCCGTCGTCGGTCGTCCTGTCCAGCTCCCGCTCCCCTGGGGCTCACCGTCGGCGGGCTGCTGGAAGTTGAGGTAGGCGTACCCCAGCGAGCGCCGGGTGGCCACGTCGCGGCACACGCGGATGGACAGGATGGGGCCGGCAGGCGAGAACTTCTCATAGAGCATGGCCTCAGTTACGTCGGGGTGCAGATCGCCCACGTAGAGCGAGGCGAGGGGGTAGCCCGAGCTGCTGGCGTTCATGGTGGGCAGCGGGCCGGGACTACTGGGGGAAACGAGGAGCCGGGTCACCGAGCGGCCCTCGCTCACCCAGGCCGGAGCCTCGGAAGCGGCGGGCGCACAGGGCAGCTCCGGAGCTCTCCCTTCCCGGCGTCGGCCGGCCCCTTCCCTTTACCGCCCCCGGGGCCCAGAGCGCCAATTGTGGGCGCGTTCGGGAGCCCCGCCCCGGGACCCTTCCTGAGCCTACACCCCACCTGGGCTCAAAGTGATCTAGAAGCCGCAGGTGGGGCATCTCTGGCCCCGCCCCAAGAGGCGGAGAAAAGCCCTCGATTTGGCCTACGGCGGGGCTGCAGAGAAGTGGGTGGAGCTGAGAACTCCCAGCAGTGGGATCGCAAATTGGGTTCTAATTCCAGAGTAGGTCATTGCCTTTCTGGACTCCTTGACTCTCTCGGTAAAATGGGAACGACTACCTCTTGGCAAGGATTAAGAGACCGTGCTTTTTGTGCATTTCACATACAAATGGGAGAATTCCGAACCGGACACCCTGTTTCAAAGTTTGTGTTGAGAATTTTTTCCAGAACACCCTGATCCAGTCCAACTCTTCTGCACGAAGATGGAAATGGCTTTGTGATTTGGGACCAAAGGCTCCATGAGAATTCAAGACCAGTAAAGCCTTCCTTGACACTGGCTCTTATAAACTGTCAAGACCTGTCTATTGACTAAGCCATTCCAGCTGCATTCCACCAGAAAGGTTCATGGAGTTACTTGTGACCCAGCCTATATGGGAGCAGTAGGGACCTAACAGCAGCACAAGGCTGAAGTGACCCTAAACTGAGCAACAAGAACTGTCAATTTGAGCTTGCAGCCTCAATCTATCTGTGGCACAGGGCCACTAAAAACCAAAATCCCTAATCCACTGTGGATCAATACTACTCTTTGCCTCTCATAGGGACTCTCGTGGTTTCCCTGGTGCAAGAAGCAGGTGGGCTACCACTGGTTGGGCGTGGCTTTGACAGGCGGAACAGCTCCCAAACCAGGCAGGAGCTGGTCTGAATGTCCAGCCTCACAGCAGCAAGGAAGCACCAACCAACTGTAATTTGGGGTTCAAAAAAGACCCTTCTGTCCTTTTTTTCTCTCCTTATGGTAGTGTAGAAGTTTTCAGAAGAGGGTAAATCCCACGACGAAACAGTGCTGCAGGCTGCCAGCAAGCAGTAGGGTGGATGACAGAGATCAGTGGCAGGGTGGATGACAGAGATCAGTGGCTTGTATATCTCAGGGTTAAAAAATGGGGGAGGCTTGAATACAATGTAAAACAACAGTCCACACCAAATCTTAGAAGCCACAAAAGAGGACCTAACACCTGGATGGTTTGTTGTGGAAGGTGGACAGGCATCAGGTGATGGATGCAGAGTGGCTGTCTAATTAATGGTAATGTCTTCCCCTTCCCGCACCTTGACCTCTGTTTGTCAAGGATGAAATAAAGTTGTTTGCCTATTGTTAAAGAAAAGAGAGAGCCAAAAATAAGTGTGATCAGAATAGTGAGAGATGGTGGTGACACATCAATTCACAGGCAACTAACTGATAAAATTTTTTATTTCACTTTTGAATTTTTACACTTTTCCTGATTATTCCGTGTAAGGTGAAACTAGAACTGTTTAAAAGACATACACAAATCTAGTACATCAATAACCGGGGAATTTTCTTTTTTGCTATACTATTTTCACAACCACGGGTGTGCTTGCTAGGCAATATAACCATCACAGAAGCGAACATTAGGCAGAATACTGGTAAGGAAAAACAAAGCAAGAAAGAGCTACCAGATATACAGACAGGCTTGGTTCCACATTCACGACTGCATTTTCAAGCGCCAAGTATTAACTGCACATTTTTGTTCAGCTAGAAAGGAGAGAGGGATTTTTTTTTTTGTTTTTTCTTTTTTTGGTTTGTTTTAAATCAGTGCATGAATTTTTCTTGTCTCATTTCAGCAGATGGACAAACAGATGGACTCTACAGCTACGTGGAATGTTAAAGGTAGAGGGGTGATACTGTGAGACTGATAGGCCTGTCTATGCTTGAGTCTCTCCACTGCGGTGTCCACGCAGCTTCCCTGCATTATAGGGTCTTGTTTAAACTCATCTGAGAACTGAGCTGGATGAGTACACTTGGGAGATCTGGTGACAGGTACTAACAGGCATTATCAGGGTCAGGGCAGGCTGCAATCAAAGGAGAAATCATGGAAATTTAGAAATACTTTTTTGATTCAGATCTTGGTATGACAGAAGACCAACGACCATGTTGAGAACTGGAGGAAGACAGAACTATGGTGCCGGAAGCTCTTCTCTTTCAAGCAAGGCTTGCTCATCAATGTCTGTAACCCCTGCCCATATACAGTATTAAAAAGTGAACAAAAGATAAAGATAGAATTCAAAAAGAAAAAAAGTAATGAAACAGGACAGAAATGTAAAGAGAAGAGAAAACCAAAGTTAACAGTCTAATAGGACAATGGGAAAGAATGTTTAGATTTCAAAATTTAAAAGCCCGGAGCTAGGAAGAATCCAAAGACTGAGTACTCCTCAAGTGAAAGGCAATCTCTACGGAACATTATTCTTTTTTTTTTTTTTAGAGACGAGATCTCTTGCTGTATTGCCCAGGCTGGTGTGCAGTGGCTATTCACAAATGCAATCGTAGCGTACTACAGCCTCATACTCCAGGGCTCAAATGATCCCCCTTGCCTCAACCTCCTGAGTAGCTGGGACTACAGGCGCATGCCACTGCATCTGACTCAGAACATGATTCTTAAAGTATTATCCAGAAAACAGATAAGGCCATTCATAAAATACACGGCTTTTCTTCCTTCTTTAGCTCAATGTTAACAATGAAAACAGATTTCATATTGAAGCACAAGTTGCAAATTGGTAACATACTGCTGTAGGAAAGGGGGTTCACTCAGGTGTGTTATAGGAGCACTAAACTTTTCAAGGTGTCATAAGCCAGTTATCTGCCACAAAGAATTTCAATTTCAGGCTTCGAGTTTCCTCAGAGGAAGACACTGTGGACATTTATGGTCATGAACTTTAGAGTGGCAACAGCCCAGAACTGTAAAGTGTCTATAACCCCCGAACTACAGGCAGAATTACTGTGAATTACCATTAAACTCGAATGCCAAATGATAGGTGTCTCAATCCGAGTCCCAGCCTCACAATATAATCTCTATAACTTTCTGTACAACTTTACAATGGAATTGTATTTCAGTGACTATTTTGATATCAGATTAAACTTCCATAATGTTACACATGATTCAGATCTATTTTTTCTACCAGTAGGAGTTCTGCTAAATTACAAAACCCCATAATCACAGTGTTCAGTTTAAAAAAAATTAAACACACAGTAATCCTGTCAATGTTAATCAAAATCAAAACTTCAGAGTGCCGTGGCATTTATATGACCAATCTGAGTTTTAGATACAAATACCAGCTGTTTATCCCATGAACCATTTTTGATAGGCTGAGGCTGTGAAAAATTGAAAGTCGACGTACGATTTTTTTTTTTTATCGCACAAAGGGATATATGTGGAGGGTACAGAGTGTCACCGAACAGATCACAAAGCACATCAGACATTAGTTCTCTCCCTCCCCAGCATCTCCTTCATCTCCCTGGTTTTCCGACGTCCACAGCTGAAAAAGAACGGAAAAAAAAGCTAAAATCAAAGTAGGGCTACTAAAACTTATCCAGGGAGGTATTGCTCAACTGTTCAAAATTCTTCCTGTAGTACTGCAGACAGTGGTGACTGCGAATGTCAAAACTTTCGCAGTCATTTATGACCAATTTAACAATTTAAAACATTAACTATATTTAACAGAGTACAAATCCTCTCTTGAATTTTGGGTAACAGTGAATTATTAAGTAGGTGAGTAGGAAAAAGACTAGAAACCCTCTAGAAGCGGTACTTACAGTGAGATTATCCCTAAGCAACTGCATGATCAGGGTGCTGTCTTTATAAGACTCTTCATTCAGCGTATCCAATTCAGCAATCGCTTCATCAAATGCCTAAAACAAAGGGCCTTTAGCAAAGAATTCACAATTTCTCTGGAGCTAGTTTAGCCCACCTTTTTCTGCTACGTGAATATAATTTCTCTTTTGGTACAGTATTTTTGGGGGAATCTAGGCTATTCTTACCTTGTTTGCTAGTTGTTTCAGCAAACATATAATACATATTTACAAAGCACCAACAATGACAGAAATTCCTAGATAAGAACTTTGCTGTACCTAACATGTAAGCAATATTACTGTTAACCCTAGTACAGTCATCCTAGGCAAATTCACACGTTTTAATTACCTAAGACATTTCTAGCAATCCTCTTTTCTTAATTAAACAACGTTTTTTACTAAAACTCAAAAGTTCTGGATACAGGGATAAAAGCAGAATGGTGAAGCTCACATCATTAAATCTGATTTGATTAAGTGATGGAACTTTGAGAATTCACTTCAGACAACTTTTCCAAATTAAAAAGAATTTAAATAACAGTATGCATGTTAAAAGACTACAAAAATATTTAGAAGAGGCCAAAAGAAGAAGATAGGAGATAATCCAGCACACAGGGAGAATGTGGTCTGATTTCTTTCTTTTTACAGCTATAACCTCAAATCTTGATTGAAGGATGACAGTATATAACCAAGGCCCAAAGCCTGATAAGAAACAATAAACTATGTTCATCTGGAATCTTCTACAACCATCCTCCCAAAACCAGTAATCAAACAAAACAAAATAAAACAAAAACCAGCAGGAGGTTTTGAGAAGGAATCAAAGAGTGAAAGGTCTGCATTCGTTATATAAAAGATATACTCTCACCCCCAGAAAATCTTTCAAAAAAGTCCAAGACAAGGAGTATGCTGAGGAATAAAAAGAAGTTAGTAGAAAAAGCACAAGCACTGTTTTACTATGATTAGAAACCACACAGAGTCTTTTTCTCACCGTTTTTGCCAGGCTGCAGGCCTTTTCAGGAGAGTTTAGAATCTCATAGTAAAAGACTGAGAAATTAAGTGCCAGGCCAAGTCGAATTGGGTGTGTAGGCTGCATTTCTTTCTTACTAATTTCAAACGCTTCTTGGTAAGCCTGCTGGGAGTTCGACACAGTGGCTATAAGAAAAATGAAAAATATTAAAGGTTGAGTTCTTTCATAGGTTGCATCACACACTGGATCCACCATCAAATTATTTTACCAAACTAGGCAGGAGCGCATGTGACCTATCAAACGAGGTGTCTCTACTATTCAATTAAACATTTGTTAAATATTTATTCTAAGCCAAGAACTGTATGAAATGCTTTGGAGAGAAATGAAGATGATTATGGCAAAGTCTACTAAAGTAGTTAAGAAATAGATAGAACGTGAAAAACAGTATGCTCTAGTGGAAAAATCCTGGGCTTTAGAGTCATTACACTCAAACTTGAATTCCTGACTCTTATTCACTACGTCTGTGGCTTGGGGCAAGTAAAAACCTCCAGAAGCCTTGGTTTCCTTACCAGAAAAATGGGCAGACTGCCACCTAAATTCTATGGTTGGGTGAGGAATAAATGAGATTCTAAAGTACTTGGCACACAGTAGGCACTTAACGAAGTGTAGCTATGGTTATCACCATCACAATAATACATGATAAAAGAAATGCATCACTACAGTAGTTTCATACCATCAAATATTTTAAAGTTTCACCTCTAAAAAAGCTACCAAATAATCCTCAAGATAAAGTTCTCTTTAAATGCACTCTACACCAGACTTTTAATGCCTCCATGTTTGCCCTTTAGATGTATTTTGCCAAACCCCATGACCCTGTTTATCACAACGCTGTGGTCTTTTAAATTCTGAGTGCTGTGATGTTAGTGTCTATGGTGAACAGACAAAGCAAAAACTTTGCTCCCAAGAAAGAAGACTACCTCCACTATTGATCAAATTTCTCTTTAAAAATATTACTTACTTTGCTTATTATCTCCAGATGCCACCTCAGAAAGATACCTAAAATAATCTCCTTTCATTTTCAAGTAGAACACCTTACTTTCTGGTTGTGTAGCATTGGGAATGAGATATTTGTCCAACAGCTCCTAAAATATGATGCACATTGTTAAGAATTTAGAATTATTTACAAGATGTTAAAACTATGTTTGAGATTAGAGATTCACACTACCATTTGTAAATAATTTTTTGGAACATTAAAAAAACAACAACTCTATTTTCCACCTAAGCTTCTAAATGTTGGTTAGTCCAGGTCATAACAGCAGATGCCTGTATTCTTCTGTTAAATATCACTTCGACCATCCATAAGAGTTAAAGTATAGCCATACAATGAAATGCTATGTAGGCCTTAAAAATGCTGATGCAGAACTACACAGGTAACATGAAAAGACTTTTAAAAGAAATGAGTGGAAAAAAAGCAGATTATCAATACCACAAGAATTCTATTTTAATATTAAAAAATATGTATGTTATATATGTGTACATGCACACAAATACATAAAGGAAAAGGCTGGAAGAATCATGTTAATAATGGTTCTCTGGGTGATAGGATTAGAAGTGATTTTACTTTCTTATTTATATTCTTCTGCCCTGTTCCCCCTTCTTCCTTTTTTTTAAAAAAAAAAAAAAAAAACCAAAAACTCATGAACATGTATTATTCCTATAATTAGAGGGGGAAAAAAACTTTCAATTTTTGAAGGAAAAAAGTGATAATAGAGCAAAACTGCCAGGAACTAAGTTTAGAATCAACCCAACCTGGATAGAAATCCCTCTTCTGCCACTTATAATCTGTATCTGTATGACCCTGGACAAATTACCTAATTACCTTAAGCCTCAGTTTCCTCAGCTATACAATGGGGAACACAAAAGCCATCATCCAGGGTAGTTATGAGGATAAATGAGCCAAGGTACATAAAACGCTTAACACGTTGCCTGGCATGTAGTAAGCACTCAAAGAGTAGCTAATATATTAATAACAAATTCCTTTAAACGTTTATGCTTACAACAAAAGTAGTTCTGAAGGAGTCCAAGCTTCGTATACAGAGCAATATTTTCGAAGAGTTGTTTTAGAATGTGGCATCCTGAAAAACTGGTTAAGAGGCAGTAAGTACCATGCTCTTCTTCACATTCTTTCAGATGCTCTTAAAAGCTGGTCTACATTTCAGGAATTATGGAACTTTCTTGCCCTTGGAATGCATGCCATACTTCATCTGAATACCAGATGTACCTAACATTCAGGAATTAGTGCACCATTAACAAACCCCCAAATTACCAACAGGCAACAAATTTAGCCATGTCACTCTTATACTATGAGTCTAATAAAAAGAGAAGCTCAATGCAAAGCTTAGTTATGAGGGGATTTAATCAAAGTGAGAAGATGCAAGGGGCAGCAGTCGTTTTAATATTCTCTGCAGACAAACAGGGTGTAACTCCTTATGTTTAGGGATGAGCAATACTGCCTGACGGCTGACAAGCTTTGTACTGGTTTTCAAAAGAAAGGTGTCATGGGCAGTAATTCGGAGAGGCAACCAGCAGGGGAGGAGGTAGATCCACAAGTGTGAATTCCTTTTCCCTTCAAAGCAGCCCTCACTGTTCATTTTTACCTGATTTCACCTGGAAGAAAAAAAAAGTTCCCAGTGGGCTCAGGATGTGAGGGAAAGACAATATGCTCATGATTTGCTCTAGGATATGAGCCCCTCCCATTCAACCCCAAACTGGCCAGAGGGAAGCAATCACCTGACTAAGGCTTACGTAAAACACAGGAGAGGAGAATCCCCAAACCACTTTTGATTTGGCTTTGGAATGCATGCTGAACCTGCTGGATGTGCCTAACTTTCAGACAAAAACAGACCTAACACTGTGAAGGCATGACTGTGGAGAGGCTGAGAGACAGCTCCAGTTTTGGATCCTGCCTCCCCTACTGGAGATGACATCACTACTCTGACTTATACACAGAGCAGCCTATCTGCGGCTGCATCTATCTACAATCCTGTCTATTTGACCTCGATTTTTTAAAAGAAAATATGGAGGGATGTTGAATAAATGCTCCCCTTTTTCACAGGTCTTTTTGATAGGAGAGGAAAATACCCCTTAAGTGATGAACAATCTTTGATCAAGCGAAAAGTGAGAAAAACCAAATTGTATGCTTAAAAATTAGTTGCAAATGATTTGCAGCTTTCCAGTACATTCAGACACCTCTCTCTCGTAAGCTGCCTGAGAGTCTGCATTTGTATACTAAATTAATACTACGTAGAAATCATTGTTTAAAACAGAAGCACTGGCTTCTTACCAGAACATCATTGCAGATGTCCTGCAGTTCTGCCTCAATCTTCTCACGGTACTCTTTACCCATCTGCTGCTTCTTCTCGTTCCTCTCTGTTTTCTGTTCAATGCTGGAGATGACACGCCAGGAAGAACGGCGGGCGCCTACCACGTTCTTGTAGGCAACAGAGAGCAGATTTCTCTCTTCATTGGAGAGTTCATGCCCCTGTTCCGTGACCGCCTTCATGGCTGCAGCCATATCATCGTAGCGCTCAGCCTGCTCAGCGAGTTTGGCTTTCTGTACCAGCTCACTCTTATCCATGGTCATTCCCTAGAACAAGACTAAGAGAAAAAGAAAGAGAAAGCAAATGTTAGGCTTCAGGGTCCAGGAAACTTATGTGTGAATCTTCTTCCAACCCATCTGGAAAGAAGCATTCTGAATGTGAAACATCTAGTTCCAAATGCCATCAACAATAGTGACTGTGTATTGAGCACCTAAAGGCCAAGTACTTTACTAAGGCCTTTTTATTATTTTGGCCAATTAAGTTTTCAACAGTCCTACAACGTAGGTATGTTTACAACAACCCTCTCCCTCTTCTTAAGAGTGAAGAAATGAAGGTTCAGAGAAGGCAACTGATACACCCAGAGCAACACTGCAACCAGATGTCAGACAGCCAGAACTCAAACACAATCCATCTGGCTCTAGAGCTTTTGTTTTTGTCCATTATCCTAATTTGCCTCCCCAACACACACTGCTTAATAACTATTTCTTTAGAAGTTTATGCTAACTGTATGTCCTTTAATTCTCTCAATAACTGTCTTTTTTTTTTTAATCTTAGTCCAATTCCCTATTATTACAGGAAGTGCTCTCTTCACTGTCTTGTAAGGAATTATTTGGTTTTGACCAAATCCGTTTTTTCCCAAAGTATAGGGAGAAACACTTTAAGTAGGATGACTGCTTCCATCAATCTTGAAGCGAAAGATATGATTTTAAATGATCTATTTGGCAGTGCCCATAAAGCAGCAGACACCTGAAAAATGGGAGCCATTACTATCGTATCTTTTGTAATTTGCTAACTTTGTTACAAGGACACACTGCAGAGGAAGAGCATAAATGAAGGGCAGGCAGCCTTGGGCCCTGTCTAGCCCAGGCTAGTTACAATTCGTATGACCTTGGTTAAATCACTTAACCTGAGAGCTTCCATTTCCTTAGTGGAACACAAGAACATTCCCAACTCTCTTAATGGGGCTGTTATAAGGAACAAATGACCTAATACACATGAAGGTACTTTGAAAAGTTTAAAACATTATACATAAACATCAGGCACTAATTTTGTATGTAGTATAGGTTGCAAGAGATAGGAGTGTACAACAAGAGGCACTGTAACAGAACTTCAAACCATAAACGAATTCGTTTGAACTGTAACTGAGCTCATTTACAAGTTTTTCTGAAATAGACAAAAACCTTAGTGACTTCGGTTTATCAATTTATCAAATCCTTTATATAAACCAACCAGTGAATATTCTTATATTACTCACCTCACCTAAGTCAATTTGCCACTGTAATAATCACCATCCATAGAGTGTAGTAACTTTTGGATAATGTGTAGCTAGAAAGTTATTTACTAAAGAAAAAAAGGTGGTTTACATTTCAATGTATCTATGCCACACAGTGTAAAATTAGGCTAATATCTTGAGGTATAAAAAGACGAAAAACTACTTAAATAGTAGTGGGAATGTCAGCATTTTTAAAATAAATTCTTTCATTACCATATACATGGTACAACAATTTAAGACTCTGAAAATGATTGATAATTTAAAAATAGCAAAGAAAGTATAACTTCTACTTGAAAAATGGTTTTGCCTCAAAAGTTATTTCTGTATTTCCAAGAGAGAAATTCTATACACAGGGACCTATCACACAAAAATGTTTTATTAGATGGGGTACACAATGATACAAGACACACTTTTCAAAATCTAGGCAATACAGAAAAAAACTGATTTTTCTCCTACAGCTTATTATCTAACTAAATCACATTCCGAGCTGTGTCCTACATAAGGCTCACTAATCGTAAGCTTACACTCAGTGAAATGAGTCTCACCCTGATCCACCTGACACCTTCACTCAACACTACAATGAAACTAAGGCAGAGACAGTAATTCCCAAGAAATATTCCATTTGCTCCCCTTTATTTCTCAGAAGCCCACCGCCACCCCAGCAGGTAGGAGGGGCCATCTGGGTAGTTCTGTCCAATGAAGCATAAGCAGAAATGATGCTACTTCCAGGCTAAAACTGAAAGTCCTATGTGTGGTTCCCTAGACTCTCTTCTCTTAGAGCAGCCACCTAGAAGGCCATGTATTGTAGGTGGTACAGTCATACAACTGGAGTTTCTGCCAGCTTGAGTCCCTGAGTGACTGTATAATGCAGATTCCTACAGATCTCACTGGACATGCAGGGTGAGACCCTTTTGCTGGGTTAGGCCATTGAGATGCTGGGGCTGTTACCATAAGACAACCTAGTCTACTGTAATACAAGTACATCAAAAATATTCTATCATCTTAAAATTATATACAATAGTTGGCCCTCCATATCCATGGGCTCCACATCCACAGATTCAACCAACTGTGGGTAGAAAATACTCTAAAAATAAAAATTAAGAACACAAAAAGTAAAAATGCAAATTAAAAATACGGTATAACAACTATTTACATAGCATTTAGATTGTATCACAAGTAATCTTGTAGATGATTTAAAGTACATGAAAGGATATGCATAGGTTATATGAAAATACTATGCCATTTTATATCAGGGACTTGAGCGCATCTTTGCATTTTGGTATCCGCTGGGGTCCTGGAACCAACCCCCTCTGTGGATACTCTCTCAGTATGTCCAGCTTTCTTGACCATAAAGTCTTTGAGGTCAGGACAATATCTCCATCATTAAATAACCCTACTTCATTGTTCCTAAAAGTGCCAAGCATCACAGAGAGAAGCCAATTTTCAATGACTCGACGAACTTTAGAAAATTTCTAGTCTGTAGGCTAAATACAAAGCTACAAGTCCCTTAGAGGCCCACTTCAAAGTTCATAAAACACTACCTGTGCAACTCCACCTATGAAAGATTCCAAGTAATAAAGTGCTGGCTAAAAGCCAATTCAGAGTCAAGTCACCTCATGAAGTATTATAATGGAGTAAGAGAGAAATACACAAGATTGACATTGCTAAAGGATGCCACGAAACTCTTTGGCCCAACCAGGCCCCCAATTTATAATAAGTACCATTCTCCTGTCTCCTTCCTAAGCATTAAATGTTAAGGCATACTTCTCCAAAAAATCCTGAGCTCACTGGGACCTCTCAAATGTCCATTCCCTATTTCCCAAAATAACATGTAGCCTTTCTGGTTTGGGGCCAACTGTTTTAAGCTTCTGTAAGATCATTGCAAGAGTTTTTGGGGATTGAGAACCATCATGATACAGTAAGACTGAATGCATGCCTTAAAAAAGTCTGTATCCATATATCTCCGTTTCAAAAATTTTAATTACACACACACACACACACACACACACAGGAACAATGTACAAAAAAACAAAATCCACAGCTAAACATCCCGATGGCTACTGCTTACATAACTTTTGACTTATATAATGTGGATTTTGAAGCAGCTAGACCAATTTCAACAGGAAATGGGTTACACAACACCCAGCAGTTTGGAGGAAGGCAGCAGACAAAGGAGAAATGAAATTGTTCCTATTTCTATGTCTATAATAAACCTCCATCCATAATCTTGCCTTAGTCCCACGGCTTTCAGTCACTCATTATCTCCAGCCTCCTTCGCGTCTTTGCTATAAGACCCATTTTATTTCTTAAAGCTCTGATCAAGTCACTTCCTGCTCAAAATTCTTTAAAGTTTCCTGCTGTGGAGAGTACAGTCAGATTTCCTCCTCTGTCAGGGAAAGCTTGCCAAGCTATCTTCCCAGACTTTTCCCACAACATGCCTTCCACATATGAGCTTCTGCCAAAATGGTTTTCTCACATACAAAGTGTTTTTCTGTCTTTGCTCACTAAGCCATTCCCGAAGCCTTTCTTAAAGCCACTAGTCGTCGTATGTGGCTATTCGCGTGAAATGTGGCTAGGGCCAAAGTTGAAATCAGAATATTTTGGATATAATGGGTTAAGTAAACAAGTTGTTAAAATTAATTTCACTTAGGTTTTTTTTCTATCTACTTATTTATTTATTTTATTTTTTTGAGACAGAGTCTGGCTCTGTTGCCTGGGCTAGAGTGCTGTGGCGTCAGCCTAGCTCACAGCAACCTCAAACTCCTGGGCTCGAGCAATCCTCCTGCCTCAGCCTCCTGAGTAGCTGGGACTACAGGCATGTGCCACCATGCCGGCTAATTTTTTCTATATATATTTTTTAGTTGTCCAGATAATTTCTTCCTCTTTTTAGGAGAGACAGGGTCTCACTCTTGCTCAGGCTGGTCTCGAACTCCTGACCTTGAGCGATCCTTCCGCCTTGGCTTCCCAGAGTGCTAGGATTACAGGTGTGAGCCACCGTGCCCGGTCTATTTATTTATTTTTGAGACAGGGTCTTGCTCACTCTGTCACCCAGGCTGGAGTGCAGTGGTGTGATCATAGCTCACTATAACCTCGAACTCCTGGGCTCAAGCAATCCTCCTATATTGGCCTCCCAAAGTGCTGAGATTACAGCTGTGAGCCACCATGCCCGGCCTTTTTATTACTTTTTAAATGTAGCTGCCAGAAAAATTTTAATACATGTGGCTCACATTCTATTTCTGTTGGACAGCACTTATCTAAGATGAAAATATTCTCATAACGCATTTCATCTATATCTGTCTTAATGTATTATTCACATTTCTTCAGTACTAACATTATTTGTATATCTCCAGAGTCCATTCCTAAACCATAAACTCCTTTAGGGCATATCTCCCACAGCATCATGCGCATAATTGGTACGAACAAATATCTACTGAATGAATGAACGGATCCTGAAATGAAAGAATAAAACCACAAATTTGATAAAGTTCTCTCTTTTCTCAAATAATTCAAAACACCTATTCTTCACAAGCATATTCAATCCTCATTACATTTGTACCTCATTCCTTGAGTTCTTCTGCAACCTACTTCAAAATTCCTCTTCCTAAAACTACCTCTTCGGCCATGCCTTCACTCTTACTTAGTAACTTTCAACAACTCCCTTCTGGCTACTCTATCAAGTCCAAACTCTACCTTGGCTTTCAAAGTTCTTCATGACTTGGGCTGGACACAGTGGCTCACATCTGTAATCTTAATACTTTGGAAGCTCAAGGCAGGAGGATCTCTTGAGGCCAGGAGTTTGGGACCAACCCGGGCAAGATAGCAAGACTGTCTGTACCAAAAAATAAAAAAGTTAGCTTGTTGTCGTAGCACGTACCTATAGTCTCAGCTACTTGGGAGGCTGAGGTAGGAGGATCACTTGAGCCCAGGAGTTCGAGGCTGCAGCAAGCTATGATCACACCACTGCACTCCAGCCTAGGTGAAAGAATGAGACCCTGTCTCTTAAAAAAAAAAAAAAAAAAAAAATTCTTCATGACTTGTCTCCTCCTCACCTGTTAGGCTTTCTCATCCACTGCTCGTCAACATGCACCTTTCTCTTAGACTGGACATAACCGCATGCCCTATAAACGCCATGCTCAATTATGCCTGAAACTGCTTTCGTAGTTCCCTTCATTGAGAATGCTCTCCTATTTACTACCTGCCTATGCAAACCCTATCCATCCACCCAGGGCTAGAAAGCTCCCCCTCAACCCCGACTGCCGCAGCCCACACTGATCGACCCTGCTATGACTCCAACTACGCTTGTAGCCTATTACACAGTCTAGGGCTCCTTTACGTCCTTTTATGGTACAAATGATGAGTATTGTACCATTTAGTCTCACATACGTATGCCCTCAAAAGAAAGCGTCACATTTGTTTCACATTAATGCCTAAAACTATGCTAAGTGCAAAACACAGGCTCAAATGAATATCTGTTAAGTTTTTCAACAAATCATTACTGGAAGAGCCCAAGGAACACAGGCTACTTATATGTGGTATAGCAGAAAGGCAAAAGAACTACATGTCAGAGTGCAATGTGCCCCTACACAGCTGTGTGAGCTTGTTAAATCTCAGTCTTCCAAGCTATAAAATGAAGGTAACAGTGTGCATCCCAGAAGAGTTGCTGTGAAGATGAGGGGCAGGGAATTAAAGAACAGTAAATGTGGAAATCTTTCTTTAAAAATGCATAGTGCAAAAATAAATTTGAAGTACTATTATTTCTCTCACAGTACCTACACATCACTGTTTTAGCTACAAAATGTGAGCCTGGATTTTTTTTAATATGCAAGCCCATGAGAAGAAACAGCAAAAGTCTAATTAATCTTGTACAGGAAGCAAATATGTTATAACGTTAACATTCCTAGATAAGACCACCTCTTAATGTCCTCAAAATGGACATACATGTTAACTGTAACTGACTTTTACTCATTAGTTGCTAGCTGAATTTTCTAGAGACGACAAGTAGTGATGGCTTAAAATCAAGGCCTACTTTTCTACGGGGACTTTGAAATATGGTCCCACCCAAAAAATATCAGCAAGAGAACCTTTATTTGCCTCCTAAAAAGCTTTTAAAAGACCACAGTCTCGTCATCAGGCACGGTACCACCACAGCAGAGGCAAGACACCAGAGCAGACAGACTCATCAGAGGCTGCAGGGCGTCTGACCCTGCAGTGAGCCAACAGATTTTCCTTGTGGTGGGCATATTTCAGGAAGACACTGACATGCTTGAAAACAGGAGTTCTCAAGCACACCCACACGATAATGACGGCTGTCAATCTGTTCTAAGCCACTGAATGCGGCAAGTCAGAGGACTGGGAAACATTCGCCGATAAGAGCAGCAACTGCTTAGTGAAAACGTGGAAACAATCTAAATATCCAGTAATAGGGAATAGTTAAAAAAGATTGATTATACAAGATTACAGGGCCATTAAAAGAAGGGATTTAATGACCTGGAAAGATTTATGTAAGAACTATGGGGGATGGGGGAAGGAAGCTGCACAACAGTAGCTCATTTTTTGTAAAATATCCCCCAAAGAACATAAACATGAACAGAATGGTTAACATCAAATGATTAACAATAGTTATCTCTCCAGTGTATCTCTGGGTGGATAACATTATAATAGGATTTTCTTCAAATAAACAAAACCCTAAATCAGAAAATAAATGCTGAAACAAGAGCATCTATGAACCAACCTAGCCCTAGTAACTCAATTCTCTGCCTAAGGAACATTTTTCAGTCAGGGTCAAAATACTGAGAAGTCATTTCCCAGTGACCAGACCAGACATCCAAGGATAAGGACCCCAAAAAAGGACTATCTATGGCTAATCCACTTCAAAAAAAAAAGGCATTGCAAAGGCAGAAAAGAGTTGAAAATGATAGCTGTGGCCTTTAGGGACATTAACTTTCAGCTATGTTTTGTTTTCAAAGAAAAGAACATGCTCAATTCTAAAATAGTAAGCTTTCAGTTTAATTCTTTGTTAGAAATTTACAATGAGCATTTCATTACCTCTCATACATCAGAAATTACTCAAGCTCTTTATAAAACATGGTGGAATCTGGTTTTAAGAAAGCCCTTCATACAATAAATCTGAGCTTCTAAAGAGAAGTTGAATGATTTTTCCATATTTCCATATTATAACCTCTCTGAATTTCAGTTTCCTCAATGTTAAAAGGAGACATTATTAATAGCTATCAAATAAAATAATGTGAGATGGCTATTAGTGCTAGTCAGAATAAAGGCTTACAGGCAAATATTCTTCCTCTTAAGCTTCTTCACAAAAAAATAATGCATACAACCGAATGTATGCTGAAGTAAACACAAAATGAAAAAACTATCAGTATTTCCAAGAACTCTTTGGATTACCCACCGACAGGAATTCAAAAGAAATACAAGCAGTATGGGCCCTCTACTCAAATAGCTTAAACTCTAATCGTAGGAACATAAGACAGGGTTACAATGCTTCTTGGAAAAAGCAAGCAGCTAGAATGAGAAGGAAGAGGTTTAGTTTAAAAGTAGCTAAGTCCTGACTCATTCTATAGGATGGTAGAGCTCTGCATAGCAAAGAAAAAGGGAACTCCAGGTGGTGACAGGAAAAACAGATGTGTGAATAAAGTGCATGTTATGTTTTTCTAGATGAAATAGAAATCAAAGGCCAAAGCAGATAAAGAAATGAGAATTATCAAGCCCAAAAAGGAAACTGACAGGAACACCTTAAAATCTAGGCTCAAAAGTTTCAATGGGGTGAGGAACTGACTGCAAATTCTACATTGCATTCATACACATACCATACCAGATAGAGCATCCACAGCACCGTAAAGTAGAAGTTACAGTTCTGGAGTCACTCTGCTGAAGGAAAAACAGATGCCAAGCTACTGCAGGAGGGACTGAGAAAGTCAGTGGGACCAGGTGGCTAGTGGGTGTTATCCAGAAAAAGTTAAGTACTCCTGGCTCTCAAAGAAAACTACTCACCGAAAAACGCCCACGCTAAAAAATGTCTGTGTGCCATTCTACACACAAAATGTAGAGCCCTGTAATACATTTAATTCCATTCAAACATTTGCAGGTTCTTTGTTAGAAAACAAAACACAGCATATCTGAAATACAAAGTCATTAGCACTATGTCCAGTGAACACCGAATTGTGGCGGGAAACTACATCTCTTTCTAAATCCCTTCCCTCTTTCCCATCAGTTGTTGAGTATCATTGCTAATTATGTCGAATTAGCCAAGATTAGACTTATAACGATGAAGGTGTTAAATAATACACCCAAGGTCATACATGTGAATCAATAGCTATAACAATAAATCGATCTCTCGGCTTAAGTGATTAATCTAAAAAGACAATATGTTAATTCTGATCCATAAAGACAGACCAACTGGTTGACCTTGTGAACAGGCTTCAAAAGTTCTGGGCCCAACATAATGAAGCCACCCAGTACCAATTTAACGGGGAAAATTACTCTTCTCTGAGCCTCAGTATAGTCATCTGTAAAGTCCACAGGACACCTGACCTTTGTGAGTCTGTTTTCTCATCTATAAGATGGGCGAACCTACTTACCAGGGTTCCTGCAAGGAATAAATCTGTTCATGATGCAAAACATTTTGTACAGTTTCTGCACACTGTAAGCACTCAAATAAATGCCAGCCACAGTTATACTCCACACAAACTTAACAAATGGTCAGCCAGTGAAGGGACACTTACTATGTACCTTATTTCTTTTAAATCTAGACCTCTTTAAAGACTTTTAAAAGAAAGGCACACATCAATTTACCTACGCCTATTTCTAAAACAGCACTCAACACAGTTTACCGTGAATCTTTGTTGGCTCCCACACTGGATTGTGAGTTTAAGACGGGCGTCCAAACTCTTATCTTTGGACACCCAATGTGTAGCACAATGCCCCACTGAATATCCAACTACTCGATCAACTGATGCATTTTTGAAAAGTGACGAAAAGTGAACAAGCTGTTACTTCCTATGTGGAAAGAAGTAGGTAGATACATCTGATCTATAAAATACAAACTGTATTTATAGTCTTAGACCACTTTTTGAAAAAAGCCATCTCAGCTCCAATCAGGAAATGACACTTTGCTTTTTGCAGCTACCAATCATTATATTTATAGATTCAAACTGAGTTTCAACAAGTCTTTGGGATACTTTCTGTCCATCTCCTCCACTCAAAAGTCTAATCAGTGAGCTACACAAAAAGCCAAACCACCTAACTGGTTTACTAAACAACAAAAATATCCACCATTTATGGTCTGCCCAAATGTGCAAAGCACTTAGGGATTTATATCAACTCATTTGATCCTAAGTACCCTATGTAGCAGGTGACATTGTCCCCTTTTATAGAGGCAAAGAGTAACTCACTGAGAGTCACACAGCTATATGTGACAGATCTGGGATCTAAACGAACATTAATTTTAAAATTAATGCTCTTTCCTATATGCAGCACTATCTCCTAAAGATCAATTATGATTCTCAATGCTTACTTAAGGAAAAGTCAGAATTGTCAATTTTCTGAAGAACCATACAAGGTTATTGCAGTGAGATTTTACAACTGGTATATTTAAGCTAATTTATCTATCTTTAAAAATCAAAATAAAATCAAGGAGTTAAAAACAGCATAAAAACATATGCCAAAAACTCATCGAACTCTCAAACAAGGCTTAAGGTAAGGCTCTTAGCTGAGGGCAAACAGTAACAATAGACAGGGCTCTTATCTATTTTACTGTAGCCTTCAATCTCTTTGTTCTGGTCAAGGCCATTCAGAAATAACTTTTCTTGTTGGGTCTCTTATGGGAAAACAGTAAAATAACCAGTACAGGAAAAACTTACATAATAAAGAACTGGCTAGAGTTTTTAAAAAGTCAACTAATCTAAACTCTGCTGGGAATGACTTGTTCTCATGAGGCCATTGATAATTTTTATCTCATTACAAGTATTAGAAACACACAACTATACCTCTATTAGAAGAGCTTTTAGCAGAGAAAACAGTAGTATGATTGGCTTTCAGCACACATATCACAAAATAGAAAGCTCTTTTAGAATATTTTTCCTTCTTTCATATTCCCGTTAGAAAAATTATCTCAGAATCCAGCTCCAACTGTTCGTTTCTCCACCAAGACATAGAGATGACTACTAGGATCATATTCATGTACAGATCAAGATGGTTCTAAAGCATAAAAGTTGCTATTCTATAATCATAATTTCTTGCTCCCTAATTGTCATCTTTCCCTAGAAAAATGTAGGATCCAAGGATCTTAAAAGTCCCTTTACAAGGAAATCTTAGTCCATTCTCTAAGGTATTCTCATTTAAAGGAAACTGCTTAGTTTGTTGACACTGAAAGAGCAGGTAACATAACAGGATGACATAATTTAGAATTTTCTCTCTACTTACGGAGATATAGTCCCTCATTTCCTCCTCCCCAAGAAATCATGGAAAATCTAAAAATCTACAGAAAAGGTAGTATGATAGACAAAAATTAGTGACCAAATTCTATTAGATGAAGAACCTAGGATTGTGTGCCACAAAGTAACTGATGAACTTTCCCCCTGGTATGAAGCGAGTACTAGAAAAACTGGATTTTTCACAAGCTTGCTTCCTGATGTACACTAGCAATACTATCCCTACAGGCCAGAATGAATATATACCCCCTGCTAAATTACATTATGTCTATCTTCAAAAATAGCTAAAATTCCTGTTCAAACACATTCACTTTAATAGGACACGTGTAAAGAAAAATTAAGGACTAAATGGCGTTCACATAAAAATATACTTGTATTGTTCCACCACAAGTAGAATTCCTTAGAACCAGACCACCTGGCTTTGATTCCTGCTTCTGGCACTTACTTTGTGTTTTGTGTGTGTGTGTGTGAGAGAGAGAGATTGGGGAGATTATAAGAGACAGAGATGTTAGGGAAATTATTCATCTCTGAGCCTCAGTTTCCACATCTGTAAAATGGGGCTAGCAGTCTTACCTCTCACTGGTTGTTATGAAGACCAAGTTAATATGAGTAAAGGGCTTAGAACAAAGCTTGGCATACAGTACGTGCTGTAAGCAGTAACTACTATTATAATAAACTAATTGTCTGATATTACCTCATCAGCTGGTGAATAAATCACAAGTGGATGGATTCTATATATGTGTCCATACTATATAGCACTATATATAGCACATATATGTCTAATCTATATATCCATGCATATAGCCAAGTAACATCTATTAAACATCGACTCTATCACAGGTGCTTATTTTAATTATTGAGTTTGTCACAATACAAAGACTACATCACCATTTGCACTGCAAAGATGAGAAAATGACTCAAAAAGACAGGATTTGCTACATGCAAAATAAAGTTCTATAATAATATATCATTTTTCTGAAAGCAACATGTGTACAAAGCAGAGTTGGGTCTCATCAGAATGTAACTGGAGGAAAAAAGCCATTAATAATCAACTCTGATTAAAAAATAATAAAACCAAAAGCTTATATTTAACAATTCACGATTTGTAAAAAGGCCTCATGACAACTCTAGCAATAAGGAAACTAAGAGCCAGAGATTGATTAACATGCTGAAGACTACACAGAAAATACTGCAGGTAGGGTCTGAACCACATTTACCTGATTCCAAGTCCAGTGCTCCTCCTGCTTCTGTATCCACAGCCAAATGGGCAAAATGCACTTTTTGTAGTGGCCCAATTCTCTGGAGACTCTGCCTAGAGAACCAGCATCACGGGAATTTGCTCAGCCTGGTTTTATAGAGACTGCCTCCCTGATCTATAGAGCTCCAATTCTAAAATGGCTTCAATGTAATACAAGCACTGCATGATGGGAAACGTACAGAAGATTATAGGGTTGGAGTCATATTCCAGGAGCTGACAGTCCATAAATATTTGCTACTGATGAATGAGGATATTCAATCTGAGAACTAGGTCTACGGTCTAGACCAAATCACCTCATTTCTCATAAAGTCTTCATCTACAAGACGGGTGAATGGTTTCTTATCTCACTGAAGGGAGAGGCTAGGAAAATAATTTAGCAGTTGCTACTGGATTATTAACCTTCCATTTTGAAGGACACACTTAAATTTCTAACTTAGGTCCAGTAAAATTGACAGGTTTTACACTCACCACAATTGTGTGCTGCTAAGGATGGTGCATCCAAGAAAAATAAAGGCTCAGACAACTGAGATATCCCTAAGTAAGAAATGGGGTGCACTGGAAGCAGTCGAGAAGAAATTCACTAAGAACAAAGTAATACTTATACATTTCCAACATGAAAATGCAAAAAGCCAGTGTCCAGTTCTATAAACTGCGTATGTGTGTGGTTTCATAAAAACAATTGAGACAGACTGAAAATGCAGACTATTTTCATGTTCTTGTAAGTGCTTCACCTTTCTGTTTTGGCTTCTATGGCAGGCTGATTTTATATGTTCATAACATCACCTTGCCAAATTCCATCTCCCACACAAGGCAAGTAAAATCAGAGCCTGATGCTATCTAGCCTTACCAAAGAGAAATATAGTGAAGGCGATGACAAAAACCACTCATTTTTGCAGAAAGGTTGGCAAATTGTTTTACCAACGCTGCCACCTTTGAAAACCCCATTACGTGTGAGCTCTCCATTTGCAAAACAAAAAGATACACTCATCTTCTGAAGAAAATGAATCCAAATCACCACCACACCTTCCCCACCACCAAGGTGGCCCCCAGGCAAATTTCAGACCGAAAAACGTGCTAACACACAGTATGGGGGAATTTGGGACAAGGACACAAAAGATTCTGGCATTAAATGACGCTAAATATCGTGGGAAAATACTCCGATTCTCAGCCTCTGATATTTTTTTTCCTGGGTATCCGGCCTGACTCAATAACCGCTTCCAACACATTCATTTTATTGATTCAAACCCCAATTCTGTTCTTCCTAGGGAATCTTGGGTCCTGCCAGGTTCCATAAGCAGCGAAGGATGATGAAATGGCTTTACTGCAAAGTGGGAGGGGGTTTCCCCCCGTTGTCTCCCAAGGTTAAACCCTTTTTCACTTACGGGGAGTCAAGCAGGGGCACTGGGACTCGATAACTCACCCCCATTTGGCTAAATTTTAATTTTTGGAAACCGGAAAGCACGGAGCACGGGTGACAGAGCTAAAAGGGGGGGTTCTCGCCGAGCAAGGCGCAGGGAAGGGTTGAATGAGGATCATAACTAAGCAGTGAGGGAGAAGATCCGGGGTCCAAGGCCCCATTGTCCTTTCCAGCGCAGTACGGAGCCGCACCCCGCCCGCCAGGCAGGGCCGCAAGCGGCGAAGGAGGCCCGGGCCTCTCCAAGAGGCGAAGGGCCCGGCCCCGGAAACAGGGAGGGGCCGCGGCTAGGCCAGGCCCGCGCCGCAGGCGTCCGCGCTGGGCTGAGGAGGCAGCGCGCCGCTAGACCCCGGGGCCCGCACGCTGGGCCGCCGTAGTCACAGGGGCCAGAGAGGGGTTTCGAGTTTGGGCCCCCAGGGGCCCCAGTTGGGCCCCGCGCCGCACTCACCGTGGGAGGGCTGCAGGAGGCAAAGACGCTTCCGAGCAAAGCTCCGAGCGCAGTGACCGCTTCCTTCCCAAGCCCGCTCCTCAGGCGGTGACGCCGGTTACAGTGACTGCAGTGGCGGTGGCAGCGGCAGCTACCCCGGCTCCGGGATCGGCGGCGGCGGTGGCGGCAGCTCCACTTCCGCTCCGGCCACCACTTCCGCTCCGGTCCCAGCCTCGCCCCGCCCTGCGCCGTCTCCTCATTGGGTAAGCGAGGCACGGGGCTGCCCCAGCCGCCTGAGAGGGGCGCTTACGGAAGGGAGGAGGAAGAGCCGAGGGCTGTGAGGCGGCAGACGCGGGTGGCCCGGCCGGGGGAGGGAGCCAGGAAGGGGCAGGCGAAGGGAAGGAAATGGGGAGGGGCAGCGGGAAGAGGAGGTGGGAGGTAAGAGGGCGGGGCTGGAAATGGTGGTCAAGAAATGGGGTGTGCGGGAACAGGGAGAACCAGGAGTGAGGCTTGGTTTGGGGATTGCCCAGTATGTTTCGGCTGGATTCCGAGGGTCGTCGCTTACCACCCCACCCCGGAAGTAATCCTCACTGGGTCCGAGGCCGAGGTCAGTCCTCTTTCGCTGTGTACTTTGGGAATACTGGACTTAGGGAAGAGCAGAGATTGCTCATCCCAAATTGTCCTTTAATCTTTTTTGGAATGCTTCAAGGTGCTTACTATTTTCTCCTTTCGTAGACGAAAGAGGCTACATGAAGTATCAGGAATGGAACGCGCAAAAGTCTTTTAAAAAATACAGTGTACATGATTTCTTCATTGAGATACTCCCTCCCCAAGGCTCATGGAGGAAGCTTCAGGGAGGAGGCCTCCACGGCTCCCTGCGCCCAGTGACTGAGCTCTCACCTCTACCAACACTCTACTCCTCTCGAGGTAGTTAAGTCTTAAACCCAGTCCTTCAATGCGTCTCATTATCACTCCCTCCCTTTCATTTATTCTTTCAACAAATGTTGAGCAGGCTTTCTGCTTAGTGCTGGAGACTGCAGTGAACAAGACAGACCAAACTCTGCTGTCTTGGAGTTTACAGTCCTGTAGGAGAAGGAACAAAGTAAATAGGCCTTTGTCAGCTCTCCTTTACCCTTACTTAGTTTAATGATAGGCTTCTAATTCACCACTCTATTCTCAGCCCTGCCTCCGTCAACTGCCAAGTGCTCTTTTAAAAATACCGTTTTAATCTTGTCCTATTCTTGCTTAAATCCTTTGGTGATCACTCAGACCTAGAGAACTATATCCTTGAGTGTGACAGTCAAGGTTCTGCAGAAGGTGCCTTTATCCTTCAGCTATTATCTGCTTTTTCTCCCCCATCATAAAACCCCAGTTCAATTAGATGACTTCTTATCCTCCCAAAATGCCATCTCCAGTATTTCTAAACAGTTTGACTTAGTTGCCAACATTTTTTTTTTAAACTGAGAGATCTCTATGTGAACAGGAATCTGCATCTCTGCCTTCACTGGCAACACTGTGTCCACATTTCTGTATAGCTACAATTGGCTGAAGCCAAGAGGTGGCTGCCTACTATAGATTGGGCGTGGATTTGCCAAAGTGTCAGGGTTCCCTCCCTACCAGAGTCTGCTTTTCTCATTTATGTTATCTGTCATATGGGTATTTGTGCCAGTGACCCCTGTGCTATACCACCTTTTGAGTTGAACTGGATTGAGATTGTGTAATGTAAACAGCATGGATTTGAATCAAAACCACTGGATTTGAATCCTACAGAAGTTTTCTAGTGCAAAAACTTCCCCATGAAGACAAAAGCCCAGTAATCCAGATACTACTCAGGTTGAAATAAGCTTTAATGTGACATGACTGTGTCTTATACCCCCTTCCAGAAAATAGCCAAGTGGGTCAGAGGGCTCATAATGATTACACCACAAATGACATCATCAGTGCACTGAGGGAACAGAAGTGCCATTTGTCAGGCATCCCTCAGTTGCCTGCTAAAGGGTTGCACATATTAGCTTCTTTCACCATGTCTGCATTCTACGTCAGGGGTCAGCAAACCACCGCTGTTAACTGACAGAGACACAAAGACGTTAAAATACAATGTGGTAGCTGGAACCATAGGAATATACATATATGCAAGGTATTCTGGGAGCTTGGAGAAGGGCACCTAACCCTTCCTGGGAGTGTGGTGAGCAGAAAAAACTTCCTGAAAGAGGTTACTTGAGCCTTAGATTCTGCAATGAATTTTTTTTGATTAGTAGACTTTATTTTTTTAAAACAGTTTTAGGTTTACAGAAAAATTGACCAGATAATACAGAGAGTTTCCATGTTCCCCTCTCCCTCCCATACACAGTTTCCCCCATTACTAATATCTTGGGTGGGCATGGTGCCTCACACCCATAATCCTGGCACTTTGAGAAGCCAAGAAAGGAGAATCACTTGAGGCCAAGAGTTCAAGACCACCCTAGGCAGTACAGCAAGGCCCCATCTCTAAAAAAAAAAAAGGTGTGGTGGTGTGCACCTGTAGACCTAGCTATTCGGGAGGCTGAGGCAGGAGGATCTCTTGAGCCCAGGAGTTCGAGGTTACAATGAGCTATGATCATGCCACTGTACTCTAGCCCACGCGACAGAGCAAGACCCTAAAAAAGGCAAGACCACATATGAGGGTGGTACATTTGTTACAATTGATGAGCCAATATTAATACATTATTATTAACTAAAGTACATAGTTTACACTAGGGTTCATTCTTTGTGTTGTATAGTTCTGGGTTTTGACAAATGCCTAATGTCACGTATCTACTATTAAAGTATCATAAAGAAGAGTTTCACTGCCCTAAAAATTCCCTGTGCTTCAACTGTTCATCCCTCCCTCCCTCCCCTAACCCCTAAATCCCTCCCTCCCTCCCCTAACCCCTAACCTTTGGCAACCACTGACTGTTTACACTCTGTATAGTTTTGCCCTTCCCAGAGTGTCATATAGTTGGATAATATAATACGTAGTCTTTTCTGACTGGATTCTTTCACTGAGCTGTATGATTTAAGTTTCCTTCATGTCTTTTGATGGCTTGATAGCTCACTTATTTTATCACTTAATATTATAATATTCCATGATGTGAATGTACCACAATTCGTTATCCATTCACGTATTCTTAGGGATTGACTTGTGTCCTCCAAAAAGATATGTTGAAGTCCTACCTCTTGATATCTGTGAGTGTGACAGACCTTTATTTGGAAAAGGGTCTTTTCAGATGTAATCAAGTTAAAATGAGGTCATTAGAGTGGGCCCTACTCCAACACGACTTCCTTGAGAAGAAAGAAAATGTCATGTGAGGACAGATACACATGGAGAATACCATGTGATGACAGAGGCAGAGATTGAAGTGACGCAACTGCAACATAAGGAACACCAAGGATCAACAGCCACCACCAGAAGCTAGGAAGAGGCATGAAGGATTCTACCCAGAGTCTCAGAGGAAGTGGGCCCTGCTGACACATTGCTTTCAGGCTTCTAGCCTCCAGACTTATGAGAGAATAAATTTCTGTGATTTTAAGTCACCCAGTTTGTGGCATTTTGTTATGGCAGCCCTAGGAAACCAATAGACCTATTGAAGGAAACATCTCGATCCAGTTTTTGATGATTATGAATAAAACTGCTATAAACATCTGTGTACAGGTTTTCATGGGGACATACGTTTTCAACTCATTTGAGTAAATACATAGGAGTGTGACTGTTAGATCACATGTTAATACTATGCGTAGCTTTGTTAAGAAACTACCAGACTGTTTTCCAAAGGGCCTGTACCATTTTGCATTCCTACCAGCAATGAAAGAGAGTTCTTCTTGAGGAATTTTGGAAGTTTCAGCTCAAAAAGAGTGAGGGATTTTAGCTGGGCATGCTGGCACACGCCTGTAGTTCCAGCTACTTGGAGGCTGACGGAGGAGGATCACTTGAGCCCAGGCGTTTGAGGTTGCAGTGAGCTATGAAGACACCACTGCACTCTAGCCCCAGCAACAGAGTGAGACCCTGTCTCCAAAAAAAAAAATAATAAAATAATGCTTTACAGGTGATCTGGGCATTCCTTAGCCCGGTCAAGTGGATGCCTAAAATTAACCATTACAGTTACGTATTAAAATGTTATTTCAGATAATAGGGAAATAATAGACTAGTAAATGCTACTGTGACAGCTGGCTATCCATTTGGGAAAACAATTTTATTAATAATTGTAAGATTAAAAGTATTAGAAAAAATATAGAAGAATATATCGATCACCTGAGAGTAGGCAAGGCTCTCCTTAAGACACAGTACAAAAACCATAAAGGAAAAGATTGTTTTAATTATTATGCCAACATTTTTAAACCTCCTTATGACAAAGCAAAGATAAAAGAGAAGTCACACACTGTGAGGTAAGATTTACAGAAAAGGTTCTATCCAGATTGTTAAGGAAAAGACAACCCATTAAAAAAAAAAAAAGAAAAGGGAACAAAATATATATGCAGATGGAAGAGGAATACAAATTTCCAATAAATATATGAAAAAAATGCTTAACTTCACTAATAATTAGGCCAATGCAAATTAAAAATGGGAGGTACACTATTGGCTCCACTGATTCTCAGGCTTTCAGATGCAGACTGACACCACCAGCATTCCTGGCAGATGTCAAATTATGGGACTTCTTGGCCTCCATAATTGCATGAGCCAATTCCTATAATAAATGTCCTCTCATATGTCTATATATCTTTCTGGTTCTTTTTTCCCGAAGAACGCTGAGCAATACAAACACATACAAATACATTCCCATAGGTCCATTTCTGAATTCTCATTTCACTGCTGTATTTGTATATATTTAGAAGTTGACCTGTCGCTGGACAGAACTGCTCTCAGTTCTTCCATTTCTTATTTGAGGATGCCAAGGAATTCGTCACCAACCACTTGCCCAGCCAGTGGAACATTGCATTTTACTTCTTTGTTAATGGTTTGGAACCCATAAAATAATTCATATATTATTTCAGCATGAATGACCAAAATTCATTGGTTATTGCAGCTGGGTGGCAGGCATGGCCACTGTTTAAGCAAAACAACCTATGACAGGTCCTCAAATAATGTCATTTGGTTATAATGTTGATGAGAAAAAAATTGGTTTCATTATACATCATTTGACTTAAAGTCACAGTTTCCAAGAAACTGGGGATGCCATTAAGAGAGGACTTATGGTATGTGCTTCTCACGGTGTGAGCATCAGGAGAGAAATATTGCATGTATAGCACATAGCACAGTATCTAGCTGCAGGCGCTCAAAACAAGTGCTAAAATGTTAGTAGTAGTATTATATTAAAAATAATAATCTTGGTAGAGTAACTGGGAGATCTAGGGCAGAGGAGATGGAGAGATATTGCCGAAATTTATTCTCCCCTTTTTCTTCATCTCCTTGCCTGTATTTCCAGAGAAGCCAGTGCCCTCATGCCCCACTGAAACAGAAATGGACCCATTGTGCTAACATATTTCCGGAAGATGGCGCCCGCGGATAAGGCTGCAGTCCTGTCCCTGTCAGTAACAATTTTCACTATTCACAGACTGCATATCGGTTCACATGCATTATCTCATTTGATTCTCCTTCGCCAACCATTTACCAAATGCTGATTATTCATCCCTTTTCCAACAAATGCTTACCGAGCACTTCCTCCAGCCAAAGAGCAGCTTCAAATCCCTTCTAAAACAGGATGGTGACTAAGAACCAAAAAAAAAAAAAAAAAAGGAAATAAATAAAATTCGAAGCCCCTGATGGAGAGCTATACTTTCAAAATATGAATAAGACAAGTTCTAGCCAGTGATTTCTTTCTGGTTCTTGGTTGGTGCCAACTCATACTATGGAAGGAGACTGACTTAATGAAGCAGAAGCAGCATAATTTGAGTGAAACTGAGTCAGGAAGCAAACGATTCCTCTACAGGAGCAGCCGAGGTGCATCCCAGAGACCATCTGCAGGGCTATTGATCTGAGGGCAGAGCATTTGGTCCCTGGACTGCTTAAAATGGCTGAGCAGGCAAAAGAAAAAAAAAAACAACCCCATAAAGGGAACAGAGAGAAGATGTTGAAGGGCTTTTGGGGAAGAAAGGTCAGCTGGTCTGGATCCCAGAATTCTAGATACAAGTAATTTTGCAGGTCATTGAGTTTTGTGGACAGGCGGGCAAGCATACCTGGAAACCAGGAGAGGTCTCTTTCTATGGCGAGGGCAGAGGGTGCGCACACCTTCTCACACCTACTCCAGAACTGAGAGGGGATGAGCTCACCTGAAGGTCACCTCAGCAGTGAAATTTTAGGGGTGTCAAGAAGAGCTCCCCCCATGAGTGAAATTTCTCTCTCTTAACAACCACTCTTTGGTGCCCAAAATGCAACCATGTTAAAATGACTATTATAGGAATTAAGAGCAAGATTTCAATGTAGGTGTGTGTCTATGATTATATTGGTTTGGAGAAAAGTCTGCAAAGATACACATCGGTTGTTAACATGGGTTATCTTGAGCCAGAAGGTGTGGAGTAAGTAAGGGAGGTTAATGGAGGATGGGAAAGGGATAGGTAAGAAAAAAAAATCACGTTAAAAAGGGCTCCCATGATTAAAAGAATGTTTATTATTCTGATTTATGCAAATGGTTACTTCTGTTGCCCATATATGTAAAGACATGCATGAAAGATGCCCACCAAGATGTTAGCAGTAGTCATCATATGGTGATAAGTTTTCAAAGGATTTTACTTTCTTCCACATAACTTTATATATTTATATTTTTTTATAGTGAGCATTTAAATCAGGAAAGTGGGGAAAAAATCAAGAACACTATTGCAAGCCATATGGGAAAAGCAATAACAAAAGCCGAGCCAGTCAAATTGTAACTCCTCCCCCTGGCTGTGTGACACTAAACAAATTACTTAAGCTCTCTGAGCCTTGGTCTCTTCCTCTTTAAAAGCACAGATATGGTAGGTAGTTTTTATTTTTGTATGCCCAGCATCCTTCCCCATGATTTCTCTTTGGGGAATCACCCACGCCACTCCCACCTCAATCTATTTGATTTGGGAGAGAACGACCCTGGGTATGGTGGTGAACCAGTGACATAAGCTTGGCCAATCAGTTTATTTCACTGCCCACCCTTCCCACAGTGATTGGTTTAGAGATATGTCAATAACTCAACCTGAGCCAATAAGAATCGGGTCCAAGACTTTTCCTGAAACTATTGGGAAAGAGAAGCTCTTTTTCTCTGCTTGGGTTCTGAGCTGGTGGGAATATAAGCCTAGAGTTGCTGGTGGCCATCTTGCCTTTATAAGAGGAAAGTGTGATTAAAAATAGAGCCAACATACAGGAGAGGAGAGTTGAGAGAAAAAGATGGAGTGACCCAATAATATCATTTAAGGCCCTAGATCCATCTGTGCCTGAAGGCAAAGGATACTTCCAGAAACAACATAGCATACTGATTAAAAGTATAAACTGTAGGGGGCAGCCTAATTAGGTTCAAATTCTAGTTTTGCTACTATAATTAGTAAACAACAGAAAATGACTGACGGAAGTAGGGCAGTGAAGGAATTTGTTGAAAGCATACGGGGTAGATCATAGACTCACTGAGGAACCAAACGCAGAGGATGAACAGTGAGGAATGGTTACATTCCCACCGACAACCAGAATTGGCCTGGGGACACTGCTGACCCTCCAGCTCTGGACACCCAATACTGCCCATAACCCCAATGCCATTGTTGTCACAGGATCTTGCTGCTCCCACCACACCTGCCAGAGAACATTCTCCATGTGAGTTTGCAAATCCAAGTCCACGGCAGAGGCACCTAATTGGCAAAGCCTAAGTAAGTCACACACTCATGTCCTTGATGCAAGGGAGGCTGGGGAAGTGATCAAATGGCATTTTCTGCCTCCTCTGTGGGAACCGAACTCTGGGTTCCATGAAGTCCAATTTCCTTAAACATAGGAAGGGGATTCAGATACTGGGAAGCAAAAAAGAATGACTTATTATGGGAATGACCACAGTAAAATTGTTGAAATCTCAGTACCCAAGTATTCCCAGTTTTGCAGATATGCAAAATGGAAATAATATTAGTATCATCCTCAAAATATTATTTATAGGATTAAAGGAATGTCAAATTCTTAGAATTACATCAGCCACATAATGGTTTAATGAATGCCAGATTCGATTTTTCAGTTTTATGAACTTTTCGGCTTAAGACATTTGAGAGTTTATGGGTTTTTTCCTATTTGCAACCTGCACCTGACAGCCCTGACTAAAATGAGGACTAATGACACACGGGGTTGTTGTAAAGCTGGAATGAGGACATCTATGTAAAGTTCCTGGTACATGGGAAGTTCTCAATAAACAACAGCTACTTATTACTAATATTAATACTATCACTGACAATTAATGGTTCTTTATGATCTGTCTTATGTAACTGCTAAGAGCAAGGTTTTGTCAGAGGGACCTGAAATGGCAATTTAGGGAGGGATTTTGATTATTTGGGGTTTCAAGAGGATCCAGAACACCAAAGAAAGAGAATACGGAGAAGGAAAATGGACACACAGACAAATTTGGACAATATTGGTTGAATGGATGATTAAGAAGATGAAAGAATTTATGAAGAGGTTCTCTTGCAGTAGCAAGAGTTGAATTCAGCTGGGCACGGTGGCTCATGCCTGTAATCCTAGCACTCTGGGAGGCCAAGGCGGGAGGATTGCTTGAGGGCAGGAGTTTGAGACCCTGTCTCTACTAAAAATAGAAAAAAAAATAGCTGGGCAACTAAAAATAGAAAAAAATTAACCTGGTGCGGTGGCATGTGCCTGTAGTCCCAGCTACTCAGGAGGCTGAGGCAGGAGGATCACTTGAGCCCAGGAGTTTGAGGTTGCTGTGAGCTGGGCTGACGCCACAGCACTCTAGCCCAGGCAATAAGGTGAGACTCTATCTCAAAAAAACAAAAAGAGTTGCATTCATTACAGGAGACTGACTCTGAGCCAGGCGCCCTGCTGCCTGTTGGAGCCCCAGAGATGACACATAGCACTGTATGTGTTCTCAAGGAGTTCCCAGGTACCTACAGGGTCTAGTCTGGTCATGTAAATGACAGAAGTGGGCTAGGCGTGAAGAAGGAACATGAATAAAAGGAATATTTCACTTTCTTATTTAATCTATTGTAACAAAAACAACACTGCAAGAGTGATGATAAATGGCTCTTGACATGAGGCTCTAATGTCAGGGAGACAATAGGGCATGGTGGGGACTGAGGAGAAATGGAGAAGGCATGCTTTATGCAAAAAGGGCTGCTTCCAAGAGGGCTGAATTTCCATGTTGAATTTCCAGTTTGTCGAGAGAAGACAGAAATCCGGATTTTTTTTTTTTTTTTTTTAGACAGAGCCTTGCTCTGTCTCCCTGGGTAGAGCGTGGGGGCATCATCACAGTTCACTGCAACCTCAAACTCCTGGGCTCAAGCGTTCCTCCTGCCTCAGCCTCCCGAGTAGCTGGGACTATAGGCATGTGCCACCATGCGTGGCTAATTTTTTCTATATATATATTTTTAGTTGTCCAGATAATTTCTTTCTATTTTTAGTAGAGACGGGGTCTCGCTCTTGCTCAGGCTGGTCTCAAACTCCTGACTTTGAGCGATCCACCCGCCTCGGCCTCCCAGAGTGCTAGGATTACAGGCGTGAGCCGCCGCACCCGGCCTTATGTGAAATCTCTCGATTTTTACTTTTTGGCAATGAATGCTAACAATTTAAAAATATCACGTGGGCCCAAATGGTGCAGGCCAAAAAAAGCATGATTCTATCTGAATGCCAGACCTGAGCCCGAGAGTCCACTGTATGATCTCCAGTCCACCGGGAGACACAGAGGAGTGTAAGGGCAATTTCCACGCAGCTTGATAAGTGCAAAAACAGAAGATGTGGTTTGGTGCACGGAAGAAGAGCTGGAGGGTATTTGTGGAGGAGCCCTAGAGGAGGCCTCAGGCAGGCCAAGGCACTGGGGTCAGGCAGTGCAGTCAGAGGGAACAGCACAGGGGACCTGGGTGGGTCAGGGGCCCAGTGGGCTGGCAAAGCTCAGTTGGGCATAAGAAAGAGGTTGGGAGATGGGCAGGCCAGATGGAGAGTGGCCTTGACCGCAGCATTGGTCTGTTCAACAACTTCTTAGTTTTCCTAACTATAATTTCTGCTGTTTTTGATAGAAACCCCCCCCAGATGTTGTTTCTATGCCCCCCCAAACATTTCCTGTAATAGAAAGAAGGCCTTTTGGCTATCAAAGTTGGCAACACTCTTCCTCCCCTTTCTCCTTTCCTCGGCCTCCCTTCCCCTCATCTGTGTCACAGACTCGCCTCCAAGGTATTCAAGAAAATAAATACTTTTGACCTTTATCAGAACACCTTGGACTTGCCAGCATAAAAAGAAACAACTTGCGCAGGGCAGGAGAAAATGTTTCAATTCTTTGCAATTGCTCTCTTTTCTCTAGGTCCAGAGCCAAGTGCAGTTGATGATTCAGAGATGGCAGGGGTGGCCAGCGGGGCCCTGGGCAGGAAGTCAGGAGCTGGTCGTAGGCCTGCTCCTGCAGACTGATTCTGCAAGAATCGGTGGGTAAGACTGGGCCACACACGCTCAACGGTCGCAAGCAGGTAGGTTGGAGAGTCTCTGAGAACCTGAGGTCTCTGCTTCTCCATCAGGACTCAGGGCCTGAATCTCTCCTGCACAGGATGGATCTGGACCTGACGTCAGTCTGGGTCTCATCCATCTCGCCAGGATGTGCTGTGTGCCTGGCGCTCTGCCAAACCCTCGCCATACACGATTCCACTTAATCCTCATAAAAGGCCAGGGAGTGGAGAGATCACCCTACTTTCTAGAAAAAGAAGCTGAAGCCCAGGGAAGTTAAGCAGTGGCAACTTGCCCAATGTGGTAAAGCTTGTGTGTGTGACCTCGAAGACTACATTATTTGAAACACAATGTTAAAAACTTTCATCAAAGTAGTTTATATACATGATGAACATTAAATAGCACAGGAGAGCCACTGTGAAAATCGAGTCATCCCCCCACCCCCATTTCATAGCTCCAGTCCCACTATCTGATGCCACCTGTTAATCATTTTTTCTCTTTCAATATGAACAATAGTTCTATGGATGGTCTGAATGTTTGCAACCTCCCCGCCAGATTCATATGTTGAAATCGGGCAGCTATAACAAAATGGCTGTAACCTGTGTAGTTTAAACAACAGACATTTATTAATATTTCTCACAGTTGTAGAGACTGGGAAGTCCAAAATCAGGGTGCCAAAATGGTTGGGTTCTGATGAAGGCGAGAGGCGAATCTAGCATCTAGGCGAATCTAGGGCGAATTCAGCATCATTGCTTAGGTGGGTCCCCTTATGGGGACTCCATTTGATGCCTGGTATGTTAAGAAGTGTTTCCAGGCCGGGCAAGGTGGCTCACACCTGTAATCCTGGCACTTTGGGAGGCTGAGGCGAGAGAATCGCTTGAGCTCAGGAGTTCAAGACCAGCCTGAGCAAGAGTAAAACCTTTTCTGTACTAAAAATAGAAAGAAACTATCTGGGCATGATGGCGCATGCCTGTAGTCTCAGCTACTCGGGAGGCTGAGGCAGGAGGATCGCTTGAGCCCAGGAGTCTGAGGTTTCTGTGAGCTAGGCTGACGCCACGGCGCTCTAGTCTCTATTACTCCATGATGACTAAACGTAGAAGCCTTTGCCTAATATTTTTGAGGCAAAATTATATATCTGGAAAATCTGAAAGTCTGAAAACCACTGCTGTAGACCTTTTAACTCTCTTTAAAATCATTCCAGAAAAAAAAATCTGTAACGTGGGATCCAACCAATCCAGATCAGAACTGCACAATTTCTCCTCCTTGAAATGAAAGACTAGGAAGAGTCAGGGAAGGAGAGAGTAAAAGGAGAAAGGAAACACAAAGGACTTCTCATCCTGATACGGTTTGAATGTATGTGCCCCGCCCCCCCAAATTCATATGTGGGAACCTAAGACCCAATGTGATAATATTAAGAAGTAGGCCTTTAGGAGATGGTTAAGTTACGAAGACTCTGCCCTCATGAATGGGATTAGTGCCCTTATAAAAGGGCTTGAGGGAACTAGCTGGGCCCCTTGTCTTCTGCCATGTGAGGACACAGCATTAGTCCCTTTTTTGCCCCCTTCTGCCACATGAAGATGCAGCAATAAGGTGCCATCATAGAGGCAGAAGAGCAGCCCTCACCAGACACTGCATCTGCTGGCGCCTTGATCTTGGACTTCCCAGCCTCCAGAACTGTGAAAAAATAAATTTCTATTCTTTATGAATTACAGAGTCTCAGGTGTTCTGTTATGGCAACACAAACAAACTAAGACATTCCCCGACATCAAGACATACATCCTGCCTTTCTTGGAAGCAGCAGAATGGTTGAGGACACAGGTACAGGAGCCAACTGGCTGGGTTCAAGTCCCAGCTCTGCCACTTACTTAACAGCTCTGTGCCTCAACTTCCTCATTTGTGGAATGGGATGATGGCAATATCAGTGCCTACCTCTTAAGGTTTTTATGAAGGTTAAATAAATTAATATTTGTAAAATACTAAGGAAGTGAGTGGTACATAGCAAGCACTACGTAAGTGCTTGATTAGAAATATGCATAATTTTTTCATTAAAGAAGTAATCCTGGCTGGGCACAGTGGCTCACGCCTATAATCCCAACACTCTGGGAGGCTGAGGTGGGAGGATCACTTGAGGCCAGGAGTTCGAGACCAGCCCAAGGAAGAGTGAGACCCTTGTCTCTATAAAAAATAGAAAAATTAGGCCGGGCGCGGTGGCTCAAGCCTGTAATCCTAGCACTCTGGGAGGCCGAGGTGGGTGGATCGTTCTGAGCTCAGGAGTTCGAGACCAGCCTGAGCAAGAGCGAGACCCCATCTCTACCAAAAATAGAAAGAAAATTAATTGGACAGCTAAAAATATATAGAGAAAAAATTAGCCGGGCATGGTGGCACATGCCTGT